>JAJKFJ010022065.1:0-62620 GCA_027382625.1 Tetmemena sp. SeJ-2015 | reverse complement strand
CATTCATCGTTCGCTTACTACTTAGCGCTCAATTTTAAATGCTTAAGCTTGACTCAAGTCAAACCTTTCAATTTTCATACTTAGGGAAGTTAGAGTGGATCGCAAAAATTGCAAGATGATCGAGGCTCAATGCATTGGGTTCGAATTTCAATATAAAAATTAAGAGGTGGTAGAATCATATTAAAAAGAAGACTTACAAATTCCTTTTGCGATGTGCTTTGCTTCTAAGTTCATCAATTGTCGAATGGGCAGAAATAATTAAAATTATAGCATAAAAATATTATTTAAGTTATGTTGAGGTCGTAGTCGCATCGATTAAACTTTTGATCGTCACTAAATTTCTATAAAATTTTACTAATTATAACTGAATTGTAACCTATTCAATAAGTGCATAAAGAGCAAGAGTCTAACATTTTCTAGAATTCTAAAGCATAATTATCAAGCAAGGATCATTCTCCATTTTAAAATCAGTCACCTACTAGCGTTTTACCAAACATCCTTCAAACCTCCAAGGAGGAAATTTGATTGTCTAATTTCATTCATATTGAGTAAGATGGACCAGTAATCGTAGAGTCTTAGTAAATGACACTTAAAAATGTGGATAGTTTACATCCCGACAAACTAAAAGACTTTAACATATATCTACCAGCTGAATTGAATTTGAGTAAACAAAAGTCTTCTTTCGGTCAGCCAACTACTTACCAAATAAATCATACTTAAGTCCAAAAGAAAAGGACTGCACTGAATAATCATTAACACATACATATATATTTTGTCTTAACTAACTACTGAATAGTAGTTTGGATTCTAAGTTATCAAATAATAAACACAGAAACTTAAATTGTTCATTTATAATTTTAATTGAATTTGGATGAACTCTTCTTATATTAATCTGACTGAATAAGGATCTCTTTCGAAAAGATATTTATAAAACAACGCTTATGAAAACTTCAAAAAGAAGAGTCTAAGATCAGTAATCAAAAGTTGCATACAATTGTTTTTATTATCAATGACTTGAGAGCAAAGATTGAATTTGAAGAGCAGCTAAGTTTCGCCCTTAAAAAGGGTAAATAGGCTAAGTTAAACCACAATTTATAAGCATTTCTTCAACAATAGAATCAGATTCCTGAAAACCTATTGAAAGATAAAATTAGCGAGAGATCAGACTACCTCTTCCCAAGTATTGCAAGATCAAATATACCTGCAGACATAAACGATGATGGGCAGATAAATCTATAGTCACAAAAAAGAAATCTATACAATCACTCAACTGATGTCATATCTCCTATCAATAAACCTGACAAAAGCCTTTTACTATAGGATAATCAGGAGAGAGTAGTATTTGTAACGGAGACTGACTCTCAGAGAAATCTATAAATTAATAAGAGTCTTTTCCCAGATATCAAGAGTCCAGCAAAAAGGAAAAGCCCAAACAATCTCAAATCTATAAATAAAAAGACTGAAGAAAAAGGAGATTCACTGAAATTTTTGAAGCTATAAGGAGAAAAAGTAGCCTAGAATAATTCTTTCTCCAAGCGAAGCTTAATTAAAGGAGAATTAAGCAGTCATCAATTGCTGAGCAAGAAATTTTATTTCGTAAGAGGAGCTCATACAAACTTGAATTCCCCTTCAGAGCGCAGATAGAATCAGTTAGGCTAGATAGTGAAGAAGTAAGATGCTTTCACCTCAATAGACTTAAGCGAGCAATAGGCCTCCCGCCAGTCTTTAAGCAATACCTTGAATACGAATCATGCTAAAGAAAACAAGGATATTTTACAGCTCTTGCAGGATAAAAATATGAACCAATCTATGAATATCAGAACTCTCAAAATCAATAATTCAGAGAGTAGTTTAGAAGCCAATAATTCTACTACTACAGCAACTGGAACTGCTTCAAATTCAAACAACATCAAGATAGCCAGATAATCATTAAATTAATTCAATCTGAGTTTAAATTTAAAGGGATAAGGGGCTAAGAGCAGTAAAAAACTGGTAAAGGTTTTCTCGGAGAAGATGAAGTAAATGCTTTTGGAGAGGAAAAGAATTCAGGATTTACTCACCAATAATTACTACTCTAAGAATTACATGCAACATAAGGGAGACTCTAACCTATAAAAAGGCATTGATCCTAATGCTGAGATTAAAATATTAATTTTCATGATAAGAATAAGGAGTTTAAATTCTTAAATACAACTTATAATTTTTTTTAATCTGAAAAATCTTATAATTTTTTCTTAAGATCTTGTCTAAATATCAAAGACTTACTTTGGCTGAGCTAACTGCTTCTCCTGAGATAAATCAAGGACTCTCTCAGTCGGGATCAGTTTAAACTATTAGTTCCCAGAACATAGGAACACCAATTAACAAGCGCGTAATTGATTTGTCCTTCTCCAAGAATGCTGGTTCTAAAATTAATTATAACTCTCCATCACACTTTGCTGCCACTAACACCAACTTAAACTTATTTTAGATAAATATGTTGGAGAACTCCTCTCACATATATAGCCAAGATTATGGGAATGCTCAGCTACATTTAAGTTCATAGTTTGCAGGAAGAAATCAAGATATTATTGACAGTGAGGAAAGTATTTTTCAAACTGCAGAGAAGATTACAGCCTACAAGTTTAAGATTTAAGATGAAGAGTCCCCAACTAAATGATTTGCTATATTTCATTATTATTTCTTCTCATGAATAAATAAATTAGTAAATTTAAGCAATAAATAAATGATTATCAAACCAAGAAATGAATAAAGTTACGAAAAATGCATCCAAAAACTTTAAAGTAGACTAGGTAAGAAGGAATTTTAAATTTATATATTTAGGATGTGCAATTTTAAGAAACAAGTGATTTTGAGGAGAGTATGAGCATATGGGAATAAATATCTCCACTGTATGATTTCTTCGACCTATTGATAAAGCTATCTATGCTTTTTGGATTCATAATACTCACTGGAGTATATTTTTATGAAGAGATGAGGCATCCTAAAACTTCTTTACGCTCCTTGATCATCTAAGAAACTTTAGAGTATCAACCCAAAAATTAAAATTATATTATATATTTTATGAAAATAAAATTTGTTTGACTACTTGGCTTTAATATATGACTAAAAGCAGAAACCAGATCAGCTGGACGAAATAAAATACTAAGATTTAACAACTGAGAAATTCCTCACTAACTATCTTTCATATTTACAAATTATAAGCAAGAACTTTTAATCTGTAAAGACTACAAGCTTTTGTAATAAAAGATTATGCGAGAGCATGGCCTGCTTATGAAAAATGGTAAAATCTATCCTACCTGGAATCAATGGCTGGAGATCAAGTGATTCATGTAGAGAGAGCTCCTCTTTAAAGTAATGAGTTCGCTTATTACAAGAAAGCCTTCAAAAAGGAGTTCATGACTTATGGCTAGTTCATAAATAGAGTGAATGATCCAAACAGATAGTTTAATTACACTCTCTAAAAATTCAAATACTTATTATTTATATTACTACTTTGCCCAAGAGGCAGTTCCCGAACCATTAAGGATCGACGTCTTGTAACCACACTTCTTGGAAGATCATTTGAGTTTAGCTGAGTAAGCCTTCTGGCATGGAATAGGTACAAAGACACTTCCTCATACAGACTCTGATGAGAATATAATGTGTGTATTTAAGGGCTATAAGAACTTCACTATAGTTTCTCCATCCATAAAATTTATAATAAATTTTATTATAACCATTCTAAGTATGTATATGCTGGAGTGTCCCCAGGCTCAGACTTAGTTCCCATAAACTACTCTCCTGTCGATTTTGATAACCCTGACTTAGAGCGATACCCTCTTTTTAATAAGGCGCAAGTTTATAGAATCCATTTGAAAGCAGGGGACTGCCTATTTTTACCAGGCCACTGGTGGCATTAAGTCACTAGTTCACCTACAGAATGCTTGGCAGTCTCCACTTATATAAATAAATTCAATGTTAAAATTCACTTGGTATCATCCCAGTTCGCTTTTGACAGGAGTATTTTATGCTGCATATGAGGAGACTGATTGAAATAAGTTGATCTTTTAAATTGCTGATTACTTTGAGTTACTTGGTTGTTTAATTAAAGATAGTTAATTTAATAAAGCATAATTATTAAAATTAATAATGCCACGATAGAAGAAACAAGTGAATAATGAGGCTCAACCTAAGCAAGAGCATTCATAAATAATTTATTTAATGAATTGGAAGCATCAAAGCTAATAAGCTTAGAACAATAAGCACGATGTATAACAAGATAGAGCTCCTTAATAAATGGCGCCTTAGCAATACATGTACCAGCAGCAATTGAATATGAAGTAGCAGTTGATAGAGCAAGAATTTTCAGGAGATATCCTTGATCTTACACTACTTGAGTATATCAATTCATTACCTTATGTTAAAATAGGATTATTGAGCTGATAAGATACTACTTTTACTTTGTAGCAGTATTTATGGTATTGGTAGCGATTCATTAAGAAGCGATGTCGAAGGGAGCTCATTTGAATGGAGTCATTCGTCACTACTTCGGCCTCCAATACTTTACTGAGTATACTATCTAAGATCCCTAGCATATCATGCACTATGAAGATGAGGTACCCATTTTTAAGTATAGTAAATTGAAAACTGTTATCTATTTGCGATTATGAGAAGGTGACTCCTAAAGTTTTCTTCTAAGAATACGTATCGAAATACAGACCTTGTCTGTTCAAAGGCTATGGGAAGATGTGGCCAGCTTATGAAAGATGGACTAATGAGACCTATTTGAAAGAAATGGCTGGGGATGAGATAATCTATGCAGAAATGCAAAGAGACAACAGATTCGCATATTTCACAGAGGGTGCAAAGAGAACTTACCTCTCTTATGGTGAATTCCTGGATAAATTCAAAGAGGAGAATCGAGAGTTCCATTATTACTATTCTTTTGAAGACCCTCCTGGTCCCTTAAAGAATGACTTAGTTAACCCTCCTATCATGGAAGCATTATTTGAACACAAGCAAGTTACTTTCTGGCAAGGCTATGGCACATTAACTAAACCTCATACCGATTCTATGGAGAACATGATGTGCGTATTTGTAGGGTATAAGAATTTTACAATTGTGGCTCCCCATGAAAGAAGGTACGTCTATCCTGGGCATAGCGGAGTTCCTGAAAACTATTCTCCTGTTGAATTCGTAGCTCCTGACTACAACAAGTGGCCTAATTTCAAAAAAGCTCACGTGAGAACAGTACACATTGCTCCAGGAGATTGCCTTTATCTTCCAGCCTACTATTGGCATTAAGTTGGTAGCTCTCCTGGTGTCTCTATTGGAATAGCAACTTGGTACAAGACTCACCACTAATCAGCTGACTAATTGCAATTTGGCATGCAGAAGCATATCATTTGATAGAATTTCATGGAAATTATTTTCTACATTAGAAAGTCAAATAGTTTAAGTTTCTCATCTATCTTTATTTCCTTAATGAAAGAAGCTAAATTTATATAACTGAAAGAAAAATTAATTATAGATAAATCCGATTTCTCGATGAATTAAGAGTCTTCTCTCAAGAAAATGCCCACTAAGAGCATTCTCAAAAAGCAAACTTCTCTTATAAGAGAGCAGCTAAACTCGATTAAAGCTAACTTAGACTAAGGAAAGTAAACTCATTCCAGAAGTTAGAACCGTCAAAGCATCCATTAGCAGTCAATACCAAGGCCTTCATCCTCACTTAACCCCTCATTAACTTAAAAGCCAATCCGAATATGATATTTAATTTGCTTTATTTCAAGACAAATTATGTAAATGTACCATAAGTAGAAACTGCATCCTTTTGACTTTAACGGAGAAGATCTAGCTGAAATTAAGAAGATTTTCCCAGAGTTCAAGCCCAAAAGAGCAGTCACACGAAGTTCAACAAAGCTAGTGGGTCTTCACATAGCAGAACTAAAGAAAAAGCTTAAGGAAAAAATTCAGATTGAGGGTAAACCACTGCACAAACTTATTTAAAAACTTGACCATAAAAACGAAGAAAAGGTTTGTTTCTCTTTGCATCCTTATAATCAGTATAGATTACCTGGAGTGAGTTCTTGACCTTTCTTGAAAACGAAGGAGTAAGGAGAGAGATAGTGAATGATGCTTAGCTTTATGGAATAGGAGTAAAGAGACTTACAGAAGGGTAGAGAGTAGTGCTAAAGTAGGTTACAGCTTTATCTTCAATAAATTTAAATTTAGAGAGCAAGAAAGAGTAATAGAATACTATATCGACTGTCTATGCTATATTGAGATGAAACAATTTAGACTTATACTTGCTCTTTTCGAAAATAATGCAGTAAGTGCTTTAAGATAATTTTCTCATTTAAGAATCCCATTTATAGGCAAAGCTATTAGAAATAGACAACTTCAAGGTGATTTAAGAATTGCAGTTTCAATCAGACTATGCATAGCCCAAAGACTAATCACTATAGCAGCAATACTAAACTTAAGCAACAAGAAGTGCTCAAAGAGGAATTAACAGATCTCAAATCAATGTTTAAAGATCTATGCTAGGATTAGGATGTAATAATTACAGTAAGCTATTATTTAAAGAGGAGTGAAGAGGCAAGAGACAATAGCAACAGAGTATTTATAAACTGACCTAGATGAAGAAAGAGTAGAGGACGATGATGAGGATGATGCAGATTCAGATGAAGACGAGGGTTTTATGGACTACTCAACTACTGAGAGACATCGCAAATCAATGGTTTACAAAAGCAGGAGACTTGATGAATCTCAAATGAGCAAACTTTATGGACAAGGAGTCGATGAGAAAGCTTCTATCTAGATGAGAGAAGAAAGAAGAATGAGTGCGATTAATAGTAAACGGGGCATTCTTCCTTCTGGAGTAAGTAAAGTTAGTAAAGGTAGAAGGGAAACTAGTTTTGGACTATAGTAAAGTGGAGCTTAAGAAATAATGAGAGCAACTTCTTCTACCTTGAATGGAAGAAACGGTGACTACTTAATTAATCTTGCTGATGTGTCTGCCAATAAGATTTCAGTGCAAGAATTCAGCTAAGTAAAGGGAGGAAAGTCAATTAACTTTCATATTCAGTAAAGATATAATTTGAATTATAGCCATATTATAGGGACCACCATAGCCTTCAAGTGAATCTGAAAAAGGATTTGAGAAAGGCCTCAGATCTAAATAGTGACCATTCTTTTTCACCAGAGAAGAATGGAGGAAAAGACTAAGATCATTTTATATGTTGATTTGAATTTACTTTTGAGAGATTTACTTTAGTAAAGTAGAGTGTCCATGAGAATGAAAACCCATGATACTGAAAACAACAGACAGAATGATTATGCATCAGCAGCCTTCGATTATAAGAATACTCCCTTTGATAAGATTGATGAGTTTTCTAAAAAGTCTGCTTAAATTTCTAGATCTGCTTTAAAATAGCCTGCTGCAGCAAGTGTCTAAAAGAGAAACGCAAAGATTTTCAACACAGCAGATAAATAGTATCAACACAAGAATAGAAATTACACCTCCCTTAGAAATAATCTAAACAGAACCCTTATTTGGATGATAGTGATAGCAGAAATCAATTAATTTCATAGACTAAGGCCTCAACTAATTTATTCACTCAAGAGCAGCTCTCTACTCCTGACATCAACACTCACACTCAAGCATCAGTCTATTTTGATCCATCTCTGAATAAGTCAGTGGCTACAATTCACGATAAATCAATTATCTCTAATTCAACTCTCTCCGCAAAGAATGAACTAAAAGAAAAGACTTAAAACTAAGTCAGACCTTACAGGCCTGCTTCCACTAATGCTTAGCAGACTAAGCCTAAGACAGCTGACTATATGAATTCAGCTTCAAGGTAAAAGTACATGGTGTCCTAAGAGAGGAAGTAGTTGATGATTGCAAAATCAAGGAAGAAGATGTATGGAGTGCTTGGGCTCTCTAAAATTGAAGATGAAGAAGGTTCAGGAGCCTATTTACTTGGTAAGGACTTACAGCGAGAGAGGCCTTTCGGGCTGAAAGAGTTATTTCCAAATTTACACCAGGACTATGGCAGGAACAAAAAGAAGTTTGAGCAGCTGATGTCAGTCATGGATAAAAAGATAGCACTGTATCCTTCTACTATAGAGCAGGAGAAGAACTAGTATCAATCGATCGATGAAGACACTTATTAAGTGGTGGGGAGGATTAATTCTATTAAAGATAAAGTTTCTGGCCAGGGTGATAAGCTGGATGAACTGAGAGAAACCAACAAATACTTCTACAAACTCACATCTCCCTCACCTTATATCATATCACAGCAAGCTTTTGAAAAAGCAGAATGCAGCAAATCGAAAAACAAAAACTAAAGGAGGTGCTTTTTAATTTTTAAAATTCTTAAAATTTCATTCTTAAACAATTAATTAAATTAATTTTTGCAATTAAATTTTCAGGGTTTCAATTTTAAAATATATATATATTATAATTTTCATTTTTTTAAGAAAAGCATATCAATAATTTATATTTGCTATTACAAGTGAGAGAGATGAAGCTGGATCTAAGAAGATGGAAGAAAAGAATGGAAGCAGCAAGGTTAATTAGTGCAGCCCAGAGATGATTAGTAAATATGTGGAGCAGCTAAATAAAAAGGACGGTACTAAATAAAAAGACAGCAAACTTAAATAGCTAATTGAAAAGAGAGATTTCAATTCAGAGGCTCTCTTTGAATAAAATCGGAAAAATAAAATCAAGCACACCAAGGAAGTTTACTCTCTTTGCTTGAGTTTAAGTATTCTTTTAAAAGTAAGTTATCATTTTGAAATTCAAGTTTAGATTGAATAAAAGAAATGAATATATGATTCAGACCTTAAGAGTGGTATTTAGGCTCTATCTCATTTTACGTTTTATTTCTTCCATTTTGTGTTCGTCCATTGCAATCTCTTTCTATCTTTGTTCTTTTCTCACTTCATACACCACTTTAAAAGAACTTATAGGGTAAATTATTTACTTCCATGATCTTAGAAGCGTCCCAATTACTACTAAACATCTTATTTTAAATATAAAGATAATCATATTCTTTTATAAGGATTATTGAGAGTTCCTAAGCAGTCCATAGAAGTGGAGTTAGCCCACAGTCGGACCTCACCTTTGCTTGTGCAGGTAACCCAAACCTTTATGTGAGCAGCGTATTTGACAGACACCACGAAAGAAGTTTCCATTTTGTGAATACTGTGAGCAGCGAACCAAGGCTTTATTACTCTCCACTTCACATCTCTAGTAGGTTGCTTCTTCTTAAGAGTACTAGAATTCATTTATATTATTCATACTATTATTCTATCTCTATATTAAAGCTAGAATTGTGAGCGAATAGATTGTGAGCTCCTTATTTTGTGGGTGAAGCTGATTTGCTGGCAAAGTATTAGCTTGAATTATGATTCAATGCTGCTGTGCTACTAGTTTTTGAATCGTGTACCAAGGCCCCTCCTCCAACACTAAAATGATTTCCTAGTTATAGATTCTGAGGTATTAGGGCCATGTCAAATAATATTGCTCTGCCTATATCTCCCACTACAAACATTCTTTAGTTCTCCTTATCACATGCCCAATTGGAATTCATAATGATAACTATAATTAATATATTTGTTCATCTTGACTTTAGCGATGTACTCATAAGCTATTGTACCGTTAGACGCATCCAAGATGTGAATATCTCCTCCCTCTTAAAGCACGCACACTAAATTTTAGGAACTTGGATGGAAGCAAAGTCCAACTATAGTTTTCTTAATCTGAATGGCTGCTTGATCCTCTGGTCTATCTGGATTCAGAATTATTTTCTCTTCATTATACAACTCAATAACAAACTCTTTAGTTTATTAAAGTTATAGAATGACTTTTATTTCTAAAGGGGTCTTCTCCTTGCTTTATTGGATTGGAATTACTATAGTGGTTGTAGCTTGGTCTGGCTGCTGTTTATTAGAGAATCTCTGTCGTTGAAATCTTCTTCTTCTCTGCTGCCGTGCTTCCTCCCAAATGGTTTTATTTTCTTTTTATCTTGGCTGCTATCATCATCTGACAGATCTAATATAGTAGTATATAGCAATTAATTAAGATATTATATTAAGTTAGATCGCTGAGTGAATCAATCTCTGCTTTAGTAAGCTCATCGATACTGAGACCTCCAGCTTTGTTCTCATCTCCCTCGCCATTCAACTTCGAAGGAGGAGGCATAGCTATTGCAAACTTCAAAATACCTGAAAACAGATTCCAAATAGACACAAACCCATCAACTCCTCCACTCACTATGTACTGAGTTGATGAGTCTACTGTCAGCACATCATCTTTATGACCTACTCTGCACTTCGCAGTCACTGTGAAATTGTTATCCTCGTTAGGATTTGTCCACATCATCAACTTTCCAGACCAGCAACCTCCCACAAGCCAGAACTCACTCACTAAATAATTTACCACAAAGAAACTTACTCCCAGAGAGAAATTACAAACAAGTCACTTCTTGTTCACAGTGAGGAAGATTGTAGAGAACTCCTCCACTTTTTAAGTTAAGGATCTGCAATTCACCAATACAGTTTCCAATAGCTAAGAATTAGAAAGTTGGGTCTATTGCCACAGCGGTTACTCGTTTCCTAAATAAATATCAAAGCAACTTTATATTTACTTCATAGGAAGCTTGTAAGAAAAAGAGGTGGAGCTAGATTTGACAGACCATGCTCTGAGAAGATTCTCTGAATCAACTGTTACCAAGAAGTTGGAATCTTCTTTCTCGTTCACAATAACATCTACAAGTTCGCTACTTCTAGTAACTAGAACCTTTCCAGTCTTTTACTCACCATGAAGCATTTTCCCTCCTTTAGAGCCTCCTCTAGAAGGTTTGTCACTACTTGTCATCTGATCCAGCATCTTCCTTTCTTTTAGAATATAATAATCAAACTTTATCTCTCTATTTTTTGAATAGTCTTGCTGAGAGTTTCTACTTAAAGTGCTTTTATTTCAACTTTACTGTCTACCTTAGCTTCCCAAGTTTTTAAAGCCTAACACCCAGTAAACAGGATGCCATGCTATTTGTCGAAAGAAGAAGATGTAAACTTAGGAGTGTAGCCGCTTGAAACGTCTTTCAAAAGCTAAATGCGCTCAAGTCTGTAGGCATCCCAAACTATGATTGATCTATCCTGTCCTATTGTAATTATTTGCTACTACTCGTCATAGATAAAAGTTTAAATTTAAAGATGTAGAGTGAAATTATCTCACACTGATGAGCTTGAGTGCAATTAATTATGCCAAATGCGTAGGGGTCAATAAGAAGAAGTTTTCCTTCACTTCCACCGGCTGCGATCAGACCAAGTGCAGTTGATACATCGAATGTTAAAATGCTAGTATGATAATTTAACTTAGTAAAAGTATGAAATGATTATGATACACTTGCTTTCTAGTCTTATTGGATGTTTTCCAAACTTCTTTAAAATCAAAGCCGTCGAATATTTTGACATAACCGTTTAAAGAAGTGCAAATAAGTCCAATCTCTCTTATGTATCTAATTTGAGTCAGCTCATTCTCAGTTGCTTATGGCTATAAGTAAGCAGGCAAACCATTATTCATAATTTAACTCTAATCATGCTGAGATTGGGATTAAAGTTGAGTTTGCTAGAATATTTTTGATTTAACTTGGTTGCTTTAACTGCTATTGCCATCATTTCCATTTCTTTGGAAAAAGTTAAACTATTAATGATCTTAAATGCTAAAAACCAAGAGAATATAGTTATGAGATTAGAATAGCAGTGAAGTGCATGCTTAACTTTGAGAGGTTCTTTAAGACCAGTGAGTGGATTGATAACTGGTTCGTCTAGGTAAAATATAGCAATCTCACCAGTGTTGCTCCCCAAACAGAGAATGGGTCTGCTGTTTACTACAAACTATTCAATGTGAAGGCAAGTCACCACTAGCTTGCAATTAAATGAGAACTGCTCCGAAAGACTCACTTTCTGCCCATTTTACTTCAGTCTGTAGACTTTTATCTCCTTATCTATCAAAGCAATAGCAAGCAACCCTAACTCTTAATGATAGTATGCGCAAAGAGAGTAAACAAAATGATTTCATTGGCAATCTTATCTTCAAGCTAAAATTTTTGAAATATTATAAATTAATTACAATTCCATTTAATCTAGGCTTTCTGTAATGAATTCTCTCAGTTAAGTTGAATATGTGCGCAAGTCAAGCAATTCTGGGCTATCCAGGAACAAAAATTAAATTAATTTAAAAGAGCATATAATTTATAAATTTCTAGTTAGATCTATTGCATCAGCCCTGTCTAGTTAGCAGGCTCCATGTTCCTTATCCATAAATTCAGACACGAAATCGTTGCAAATTAAAGGTGCGAAATCGGAATTGCAAACTGCCGTATATTCTGCTTGCGGAATATATATTTCTTCTTCCTCTTCATCTTCATCCTCCTCCTCCTCGTCCTCTTCCTCGTTTCCATTTTTTTCAATATTTTCCTAATTTTCTTGCTCAACGCTCTTCATTTAAGTATCTATCACGGTTTGATTTTAATCACCTTAGACCTCTTTATCTTCTTGAATTTGAGGTGGTTCCTAATCTCCTTCAGTGGGATTATTTAGCTTTTCAACTACATCCTCCATGTGTTCCTCTTTTAATCCCTATTGATCTTCTGTGGTCTTGTTCTTCTTAACTTTCTTCTTTTTCTTCTTAGGAGAGTTTTCATCCGCAAAATCATCTCCATTGAATAATCTCATAGCTCTCTCTTCTTGCTCCTCTTGAGCCTTTAGGCGGTTTAGTACTTCATCTTAGTCCAAGATACCTGCTTTTGCATAATGCTCCCTCCTCTTCAGCCATCCATGTTCATTCAGACATTCTCTATAGAGCAGCACAAAGCGTAAGCAAGTCTTGTAGTAGTTCTCATTCACTCTCTTGCAAACGTCTCTCAAGTAAAGAGCAAATACCATATCGCAAGTGAGAGCATCCTTCTCCTCTTCATTCATCATGTAGAAGCGACGAAGTCTGTCATCTCTTCTTAATTCCTCCTCCTTCTCCTCTTGTAGCTTCCTATCGTCCTAATGATTATGAGTGTGAGAATGCTCTTCTTCTCCCTCTCCATCTGATTCTTTGTCCTCGTTATGACGAGTGCTCTAGAGAGGCTTTTCATAGGTAGCTGACTAGTAGGACTGCTCGTTTTTCAAATTTTCCTTTGCCTCCTCTTCGAATTACCTTCCTTGCTTCTCTTCAACAGACTTTAAAGTAAGAAACTTAAATAGCTTGAGAGGGTCTGAACCTTGTATATGGGAAGGTTGGTCTTGCTTTTACAGCTATTGATTAGAGGCCATGTTACTATTTAAGGGTCTTTCCCTTACAGTCTAGAAGATCTTTTGAGTTGCAAATAAAGGCTATACTTTAGCATTGTCACCTTTGAAATACAAGCTCCCTGATAATCCCATAGAAAAACTATCTTTATCCTTCTTATCCTGCTATTCACTTTATACATTACTTAATTTAAAGAAAAATCCACTATAATTTATTGCAACAGTAAATCCATTTGCTTCTACTGCTTAAATCTTTACCTTTCTTCTATAAAGTCCTTAAGTTCAATGTCATAGAGTTCAAGAATAGAATACAAGGCATGTTACTTATATTCATGATATCTTGCTTTTACTTCCTCCTCATTTTCTGCTTCTTAGAGTTCTTCTTTTCTTTTTTCCATTTATGCCTATGCAAGTTTCTCTTGCTCAATCTATTGCTAGATATAATAGGACTTAGGCTTTCTGCCTCTTTTTTTCTTTTATTTCTCTCCCAAAGCCTAAATGTTTGAGCTATTAGAATTCATTTGGACATCAACTCCTAGCTGCAAGTTTTGCATATTCTCAAGGTTCTCCTGATTTGCATCCATAGGTTGATCCTCGCCATCAGCTTTTATTTAATCTATTTTTGCAACCTAATTTTCGACATTTGAGTCCATAGGGTGATCATCACAAGGATTTGTCTATTCACTGTTTTATTACTTTATTGCCTCTTCTGCCCCATCTTCATGCTTTTTTTCTTCAGTTTCGTCAGCTATTCCCTCAATCCCTTGGGACTCTTCCCCTATTGCATTTTTCGCGCTACTGACACCTTCACCCTCTCCTTCTCTTTCGCCTTCAGCCTCATCATCAGGCTCTGGTATCAAAGGCTTAGCTCTTTTAATGTATATCTCTGTATAAATTTCCCTAAAACCGGTAGTAGGATCTATTGGCCCTCCCGCTTTATCACTGGTCTTAAAAAACTCGTCTGAAGTTGGCTCTACATTTGAGAAGCGTACACCCTAAGCGTTTTTCTTAGGGCGACCTCTGCCTCTTCCAGAGTTTATGTTATTGAGTGGTTAGCCATCTGGCCCCTTAGCGTGCTTGTTCTTCATGTGAGTATAGAGTGCAGGATATGAGAGGTAAGTCTTATCACAATAGGTACATTTGTGATCTCTCCCCTACACATCATTCTTAGATCTTCTCTTCTGCTTTTTCTTGTCAGGATCATCATCTTCTTCGCCTCCATTGCCTTCTCCATCCTCATCAGAAGAAGTTTCACCTTCCTCTTTATTTTGGCGCTCGACACCTTATGCTGCGGAGCTTTATTAATTTTGAGAAATTTTAGAAGCTTCAAAAGATACAGTATTTTATAAGCTATCTTCCCTCTTTTCCTCCTCAATTTTTACACTTTTCTTAGGAATGGTAGGCTCTATATTTGCGAAAGCAGAAGCTGCCTTTAACTGTGTCAAGTTATCTTGTTCTTACTTTTACTGCATTTCTATCTTTACCTGGGCTGCATAATAAATTATGAGTTTGATATATTGTTATGCAGGTGGAGGATAGATAAGACTTTTATAGTCAACTGGATTTGAATTAGATTGCTAATTATAGAGGTGGGGGTATTCAATTGCATTCAAGTTTATATCTTATTATACATCCTCAGAGGCAGCCATTTTGGCCGCCATATTTGTTTCTGGTAGAGGAGTGACTTGCAAATCCTTCAGATTTTTTGCGGCTTTTTGTTCTTTCTTTACCTCTTCCTTTTATTCTCTCTTTGACGCAGCTTTACTCGCGCCTTATTCTGACTTAGTGGCTTATTTTGGAGGTTTATCTTCCATTTTTATATCAGTAAGTTCATAGTCTGAATTGTTCGTTTGTTTTGGCATTTTAGGCATAAGTGAGTCTGATCTAGAGGTGTTAACTTTATAAACATTACGAGCATATTAACTTAAGCTCTATTTGGGGGAGGGGGAGGAGGAACCTGTTAAGCAACTTGCTTTTTGTCCCTGCTTGCAGCCCTGTCTCTGACTTTTTCTGTAGTCCTTTCCTTCTCTCTACTTCTTTCGCGTAGTTCTCTGGGCTAAGATTTCTCCCTCTCTTTAGACTTGCTTCTTGCCCTTTCTGCACTTCTTTTCTCTCTTGAGTCCTCTCTTTGCTTTCTCTTGCCCACTAGTACACTTCCTTTATCTTAATGCTATTCATCTTCTGACTTAAGAGCAACTTAGGTCACTTGGCCGAAGCTCTTACCAGTCCTTGTAGTTCTGGGTTGCTCGACTGTTGTTGAGGCTTGTTATTTAGCACCAGAGGCTTGAACTGAAGATCCTTAAGTGGCTCCTCCTTTCTTTGATTATTGTGCTCCCGCGTCTCGCTTTGAGCTCATTCCAATAACTTATCAAATTATACTTTATTAATTTAATTTCAAAATGTGCATTCTAATCCTCTATAGATCCAAATCATGAAAAAAATTGATCGCAATAAATATCTCAAACAAATTAAACTGTCCCTCCACCTATGTCTACTCCTTCTTCATGAGAAGAGAAATGAGCATCTTAAAATAAAAAAATTGTTATAGGCATCTTTAAGATTGAGAGGCGTAAGCTTACTCAACTTTACCTTGGGAACGTTTGGAGTAATCTGTTTTTATGATGGATCAAACTGTTAAGCTATATTTTAAGCTTTTAAGCTCTACTTTTGTAAAGCCTCCTTTGAGTCTTTACTCATGATAGTTATTTTTCATTGTAACTGGATGATTTATGTTGGGACGAAGATCTCTAGGATCAAAGCGTGATGGAGAACTCCCGCTAGGAGAAACTATACCTTGGTTAAAGAAATGAGAGAGATTGTTAGAGTGAGGTGTTAGAGAGTACATCTGAGTTTGGATGACTTAGAAATTATCACCGTGCTATTTCATAGCTTGTAATTAGTGAACCTAATTATTCTGAGCTTGAATTTATCGAGAAGAGGATTGATAAGTGGGCTACATAGAATTTCTCTTTGAGCTAATATCTTTGCTGATAAACAAGCATATCCAAATAAATTCTTAGCATATTATAATCTTAGTTTAATTGCTTGATAATATTCATTGAAAAAGGTTTGCTCCTACTTTAGATTTTAGGAGACATTCACAGAAGTATAATTTTACTAAAATTGCATAGCTCTTTGCTTTATTCTTGAATTCTAACCATTTTGGGACTTCAATCTTGGCTGCATTACCAAATGATTATTAGAAGGGGCCATTCTTCCTATCTGCAAATTTTGCTTTTACTCGAGGCTTACATATTAAGATTGAGTCTAAGATTATCCAATTGAATTTTCAATAAATGAGTTTTGATGGAAAGAGTTGTTCTAATTATAGACCAAGATTAGCTAATTTAAAATGTAGCAAAAATATCTTCCTTTAATCATTAGCAATAAAATACTAAAAAGTAACTTAATGAAGTAATAAGTTCTATCTAAGTGTAAAAATATTTTATATTCTTTAAATTTAAAAGGTCTTTTTTAAAAAAGACATCTTTTAAATCTAAAATTATTTAGTTTTCAAGAAATAAGAGAGTCTCTGATTTCGATGCTATTTGCATGGTGGTAATAACTATTCATTTAGCTTTGATATTGCTGCTGAATATTGTTTCTATAAGTTGAACTGTTATTTTTATTAAATGAGACCATCGAAGGAAAATTGCTATCATGGATTGAATGCTACTAAGGGATATAATTCTTATGAAAAGTCCCTCCTCTACTTTCTGGATAATTCTATGAGTCCTTAGTCATAGATCTCGATATTTGATGGGAGCTATGTTTCTCAACAGAGCTGTTTTTACTTTAGAAGATGGTAGAAGCAACCCTCATTTTAGAAGAAGTGTGATTTTAGCCCACCAAATTATTAAAATTTCCCTCTTGCTTTGATTAAGCTACTACTCTTCCTTTAGTAGATAGTTCAATAGTTTTATTCAAATTGAATTTAACTCTCTCCTTACTTATTGAAACTTTGAGTTCTTTGTTTGATAGTTGAGCACTGGCATCCTTATCTTATGTTCAGCTATCTTGTTTGGAAATAGGTCTGAGTGTGGTGTTTAAATGATTCATAATTTAAGCATCAATTTTTGAGTTGATGTAAAGGCTTCTCTTAATTACTCTCCCTGGATGCTCGTTCTCACTTTTCCTCTATGTCATACAATAAAATGAATATAAGCTTCAATAAATTTTACTGAGGCTTAATGCTCTTTTCTATCCATCAATTGAAGGGTACTCATTAACAACCTCTTTAATAGTTTCTCTGTAATCCGCTTCTCTCTTATTCAAAAGCAGACTCCTGAATCCATTATCCGGCTAACTATCTCCGATAATCATTTCGCCTGACTATTAAAGTGGGCTCTAATTATCCTTTGATCTATGCTTTCTGGCAACATTGAAAAGAATTTGATCCTTTCTAAATTATTGCATTTCATTCTGTAAAGCAGGGATGTCTGGATGGTTCTTAGATTTAAAAATGAAAAAATAAAAATATCAGTTTAGATTTATCCAAGTAGTTTGAATCATAGCCATATCTTTCTAAGTCTTTAAGTTACTCCTCAGTCTGATTTGTCTTTATTCTGAAATAGTTTTGCATAAGCAAGGTAGTTTCATCATCTTTGAGCAAGGATTTCATCAAGTCACTAAGTTAAATAGTGAGAACTGTGCCTTCTAAAGAAGTGCAATTTACTTTATAGGGAATTGAATACTCTCTCTGAAGCTTCAATAGCTGACTCTTTTTATATTGCTGATTTTAAAACTCCTGCAAGGAAATTGCTTTCAGAAACTGGTCCTCACCAAAATATTATCCACGATGAAGAATCTTAAAAGCTGGTAAAGGCTTAAAAGGATCATTAGATTTTTGTTTTAATGATATCTACTGCTATTGAAGTTCTAGATTTTAACGTCTATCATCTAGACTTGCTTTCTTCCTATTAAACAAGAGCTTTTTCACGTCAAATTACTTCATCATCTATTTACTATCTTGTTGGTCAGTAACTGTTTGAAACTTGAAATCCCCATCTAATATGAAGTGAATTTTAGAAGTTACGTCCACTGAAGGAAGAATATTAGATTAGCTCTTTTCCTGATCTTTTCCAGGAATAATAGGAGATTAAGAAGTAGGGGTAGACTCAAAGCTCCAGCCCTTTTTCACCTTTTGCACCTTCAAGTATAAATTTAGTAACTTCCTCACTCTATTGCGCGTCCAATTTTAGAATGGCTTTAGGTCATTAAAAAAATCAGTTATTCTCTCCATGTGCTAATGCTCCTTCTCTTTAATTGAAGTTTCAAAATCCTCTCTTCTAATTTTCGCAAAGATTACTTCTTCATTTTGACTCTTAAGAACATATCCCTGTTAAATATATGGTGTAAACTCTTGCAAAATGGCTGCCTAATTAATTACAAAGCCTGGCTTTATTCCAAAGCTTTTTTTACTTTTAGATGAGTACAATTTTTCTAAAAGTTCATTCTCTTTACTTATAATATCAATGTAAGTTTACCTGAGATACTAGCCATCACTCAAAGCTTACTCTTTGACTAGCTCTGGATTTGTGAATCTGCCAAATTTGATGATTTTGTAGTCAGTTATATATTTTTCGCACCTAAATGATTTGTCTTTGATTTATCTGGCTCTACTGGTAGTTCCAACACCACTTATTAAACTCTGATGTCTAACTTTGCCAACACTTCTCGAGCTATCAAAATCTACTGCTCGCCTAGATGGAGTGCCTAAAGGGGCGAGATTTATAGTCAATAGTCCCCCAGAATTTTACTAAGGATTTGTCGGAGGTAGTAGCAAAGAAGGTTAAGTGTTACTGCTCTATTGAGAGAGAGGGTTGGCTGAGGCTTTTCTTCCAAATAGCGCTTGATTTTAAGAGTTATAGATGTACTAGTCAACTCCACCTTGAGCTGAGGTGAGAAAAGGTCCAAACTGGAATGACTTTCTTGAATCCTTTTTATCAACACTGCCTGCATATTGAATGTCATCACTTTGAGAAACAGTGAGCTTCCCTCTAAGTAAAATATACATGCTGTCTTCTTCCAGGTTAAGAGTTAATGATATAAATTTAAATATTACGAGAGAGTTTGACCTCCAGCAGGCAAGGTGAACAGCTGTGTTCTCTATGCTACCTCAATCGGGTTTGGCATAAAGAGCTTTTGGAAAACTTAAGTATATTCTTTGAAAAGCTTTACAATTGAAAGCTCTAGCTTATGCTAGCCACTATTTGTAATTTTGTCCTTTCTTTCCAACGAAATGACATCTATGCATTCGTTGAAAAAGTGATAGTCGATGTCTAGCAATTTAGTAACAGCACTCGAAGTAGAAAGAGGGGAGGATCCACCTGATGCCTTTATTTTTAATACTTTCTCTGCCATAGAAATAAAACTCAATAAAATAGGAAACTATTAAGTCTAAACAGAGTTAGCTTAAAAATTCTTCTAATTCTACTAAATATATCTAACCTTCTTGCTATTTTTAAACTTTTATGCAATTAAAAATCCTCCTCTAATTAGCTATATGTGATAAGATATGGTAAAACTTTATTCTATCTGAAGTGGAAAAAATAATCTACACTGATTAACTTATATTCACTGCTGCATGATTCTAACCTTTTGAATATCAATCTTGGTTCCCTTCTTCTAACTTGCATACATATCTCTGATTTTTTCTTGGCAAACTTCAATAATCTTCTAATTCTTTTGATCCTCCTTTTTCTTATCAAGGTTATCAATATGCTTGCAAGTCTGAAGTAAGCCCCAAAGAGCACGCGCTACCATGCTTGCATTCTTTTCTTCTAACAGAGTAAGAGCGTGTGAGAAGTATTTTCTTGCAAGTTAGAGGTTATCTAAGCTTCCGGTGCCTTAAGAGTAAATTATCTCTGCATATCTCAGATTTTCAAAAGTTAAGTATAAGAGATGAGAATTTAAGATTAGTGATGAAGTTGTTGGGTTGGAGAGAAAGCAGTTCCTCATAGCAGAATTAAGCCTTATCATAACTATTCTTTGCCAGATAGATATCGCTTAGCTCAAGCCAAGCCTCCATATCTTGCTAGTTTACTTCAAGGTATTTATTCAATCTCAGATTTAAACTCTAATCATCCAAATAACTTATTCAAAAGGGTTATGGCTTCATTCAGTCTGTTACTGTCTCTTTCTAAAGCTATGAGTCTCTTGAGAGTTCTATAGTCATTTGAATTAGTAGCTATCAACTCTTAATAAATCTCTCTGGCTTTGTCGTATTCTTAAAGTGCTTCGTGCAACATTGCTAGCATGCGCATGCTCTTCACACTTTAGGGGAACTCCTTAGTAATTACTCTGAGGAACCCATTTGCCCAGTCCAATATCTTTAAATCAAGGGAGGCGTAAAAAGCTTCTTCAAGCAAGTAATAAGCTAAGGAAATTACAACTCTTCTTTGTATTTAAGAGCATAAAATTTACCTTTCTTTCTATTGAAATAATAATCCATTCATTATATATTACAACCTTCTATCATATTACTATCAGGATTAAGCGATGGATTTGAAAGGTCTAACTCTAATCCTTCTATAATTAGCTAGCTGAGAATTTTCCCCTTTGCTTCATCAAGATTTTGCTTTAATATACTGTCAATCTATTTGGTTGGAAGCTTGCCTTCTGTTTAGGCTTTGAGTTCTTTTATAAAATTATTGAATAGATCTTCCACAGATAAGTTCTATTTTAAGTTATGCCTTTACTATTGATTTGGAATATGATTGTTATTGTTGTTGTTGTCTTATTGGAAGTTGTTTTACGCTTGCTGCTTAACTTCTTCTCTTGTTGGTTATCTTTGATTCTTATTTGCCTCTTTAGGAATGATTGGTTCTTTCCTTTTATTATTAATTTTGTCAAGTAGATTTATCTTTATATATTATAAATAAAGGATGTTGAAAATAAATTATAAATCATTCTATTCCCAATTACTTTATCAAAAGTAGAGTTAATTTGAAGTCAATTGGTAATTATACCTATTTAAATAGCAATGGGCAAATTATTCATAATAATCAAATAACACTCAATAGAACAATATTTACATAGAAAAAATTATTGAAAGAATCCACCAATTTTGCTTTTGATTATTGAATAAAATTTTCAATGAAAAGATTTACTTAGTAGCTAATGCTTCCGGTGAACAGAATTTACTTTAGAAATTTTTCAATAGAATTATTTCTTTTGAATCAATCATAACTTTGAGAAAATTGAATCTCAAAAAATAATGATAGCAAGTGTTAATTTTTGTAGATAATATTTTCATTATAAAAATTTAATAAAATAAGTAATTATCTGTATCCATTATTCTAGTTGGGGTCTTAGATATCTATCAAATGAAGAAACCACATTAGAATCGTAATAGTCTTAAATTTTCTTCTGAACGAGAGGATCTAAATTCTAAAATATATGCTTATAGTTATAAATTTCCTGAGGAACTAAATTCTAAAAATTAGTAAGCAATAGAATGAGGTGTTGAGAAATTAACATTGGGTAGTCTTTTCGTCAAATTGTTCATCGATATCCCAAAATATCTCGACGAAGTATTGATCACTATAGAAAACTTTCTGCATTTATAACTTGGAATACATCAGAATCTTTCTAGGTGAAACCACTATGAATTTTTAACTCTCGATATTCTTATTAATTTAGAATTAAATATTTCAAAGATATAAGGAAACACCTTAATCAGAGCTATAGGCTTGTGTAGAGTAGTTTTGACATGAACCTATCTCTCTTTATTGCCTCTTGCGACTGATATGTCTAAGTTACCCTCGTAAAACTGAGTCAAGGCATAATTTGAGTGGATTAAGATATCATCCAGACTGTCTTATCCGCCGCTGAAAGGGTCAACTCTCGCTTGTATTTCCTTTACTTTATCATCTCTTTCTTGCATATGCTTTGCAAGATTCTCCGTGAAGTTCCTATCATCTTCATTCCTCATCACGAAAACAGTGTGAGCCAATAATGAGGCTGGGACATTTTTATAAGTGTGTCTATACACCTCGTTCCTCCATTTCTTTTTTAGCAACTTATCTATCTCTTCATTGTTTTGCATGTAAATGAAATCCTCATTCAACTTCATCATATTTATTCTTGTTAATTACAAGCTCGTCTTCATTTTTGGCCTCTTCCAAATTATTATTAAATTCCTATTCATCGATTTACTGATCCAACTTAAAATCTTCTAACTGTTCAACTCTCGGAATCTAATTTTAAAGTCTTTGATTCTATTCCTAATCTATCTTATTCTTGTTTATAAACTCCTTAAATTCTTATTCTTAATTTTGATTATTCATAATAAACACCATTTCATCATCCTCAACTGATTCAGGAACCCTTTGAGTATAGATTTACCTGGGACTCGATCAATTTCTGTAAAGTAAAGTAAGAGTAAAATAAAATTTAGGGAATATAAATAATAATCATAAAAACCAGCACTTATTTCAGTACTAGTTAATAGATCATCAATTTTCTAAATTTTGACTTCTTCTCTGTCGCGTTACTCTCCTACACCTTGACTTTCGAGTAAACTTTGCCTTATAGCATTTCTTTCCATTTCATCTTCGATGCCTTAGAATCTGTGATTGTCAACCTCTCGTTGCTATTTCATTTTGTAAATCAATCCCTCCATCATATCTGTAATTATAAAGTTTGCGTTCTTTGCATCGTCCCCCAAGTTATTAAACTAAAAATCCTCGCCTTTGGAGGTAGGTAAGTCTTATTCCTTACCCGAAGTTTTTCACCTCTTCACAGAGTATGATCTCGTTCATAGGTAACTTTAGTTTTGTGCTTCTGCCGATCAGGGTTGAGCTATTTAGCTTAGACATGAAGCAAACGTAATCATTCAGGATATAAATGTTGCCATAGACTGGGATCTTCCCTCCACTGTAAAAACAGCTGTACTTATTTATTAACACTGAGTTCTCTGGACTCAAATCGAATCTTCTCAGTACTTTTGTCTCTTCGTCAGCCATAACAAAATACGTTAAGTGACCAATTGTTAATTATTAATCTAGAATAATTTTGTCAAAATCTATCTTTCAACGAAATAATCACCTTAATAAGCTACATGAAGATGAGATTAAAACACTAAGGAAAGCTTACTAGCGTTGTTGATGTGAGAAGAATAAGTAGTGAGAATCTCAATTCCCTTCTGCAAAATTAACTCTGAGTGTCTAAATTGAATAAGAGTAAGCAGATAAGATTGATTACTAGGCATCTCTATGAATAAGCAAGAAGTCGACTAGCTTTTTGAGGTCCTCAAAAGATTTAGTGCTTTTTGCAACTAGTGTATTTAGCTGGTCTTGATGATTAATCATTCCTCGAGTCTACCCTTCCATTATAAGATAATAATACTAATTTCAATATTTCCCTTACTGAAATTACTCTAAAATCAAATTTTATCTCAAAATCTTTATCTCGCAAAAGACATTTTGATAAAATAATAATGTTCTAGCAATAGATGAACTCTTTGATTTTATTCATAAAGTCAAATAAGTATTGAGTAATAGAAAATACAAATCAAAAAATTCAAATATTTTGAGCAAGAGTTCTCTGAGTAAGGCAGTCAGCAAGAGATGGTCCATCAAAGTTGAATCTTCTATCTGCTACCACTATGTATTTGTTATTCTCCTCTCTGATAGTTTGATTCCTGTCTTGGAAAAGTGGAACGCTTTATCTTTTTTATTAAATCATGTCAGCAAAAGCAAGGATAGGATTTTGAGTTCTATTGAACTAAGATTATAAATATAAAATTATATATGGAAGTTTAACGATTTTCTCTTGCTAATTTTAGATAATCTGGCTGAAGATGAAGATTTGCCTCTTTCTGTTTAGATTTCTCTGGTCTATAAATCCTAATTAAGCTGCGCGTCTTGATTCAACTAACTTAATGCTGAGAAGTTGACATTTTTACTGGTTCTTATTACTTTGCCTTCTGACTTTGGCCTATTCTTGATCAGCTCTTAGAGGATCTTTTCATTGGCTTTTTACTAAATGAGCTCTACCTCTCTATCCATGTCGTTAGAGACACTTTAGGTTTTTTCTAATTAAGATATGATCTGAGATCTGTCCGTCGAGTCTTCCATCTTATAAAGACTTTTATTTAACTCATCTCTGTGAGTAAGAGTGGTGCCTCTCCTCAGAAGCTTCTTGCTGAGCATCATTGGATTCAAACACTTGATTCTCTAAACTGCCAGACTTCTTAAATGCTCAATTAACGCTCAATACTCTGTTAAATTTAATATAATTTTGACTCTGTTGAGTTGGAATCGCTCTCTCATTAAAATCTTGAGAAATGGTTTTATTTAGAGTAGGGTTCTTCAATGGATTATGAATTGTAAACTTAGATTGAAAGGCAGCAGAAACGGGTCTTGACTTTTAGCTGGTGCCTTCTATAGATACTGATTTGTTATGGGCTGGGTTGAAAGAGAGCAGAGATCTTTCACACTGCATTTGGTTTTCATATTCAAGTTTTAACTAGTCATACCTTCTTTGCAAGAGAATCAGTTGCTCCTTCTAGTTTTCCTAAAGCATTATTTGAGCTGTGAGTTCTGCCTTTTACTTGATCGCCAATGATTTAAGAGCCCTGATTTCTACATCAGTTTACTTTACAAACTTCAAATATTTCTCTTGCAGTTTCATAATTTCCTATTTTTAATTTACACATTCGTTCATTTAAAGTATAAATAAATTATAAGCTTGATTAATTTTGTCTTGATGTTTGTCCTCTAACTCTCTGTATTTATTAGTTTTCTTGAATATTTTCTTAACAAAAACTGTCTTTTAAATCTCTTTCATACTGGTTTATAAATTCCTTCTCTTCATATTCATGATTGCAGATGCTAAAAATTTGATCTTAACTTCTTTCAGCTATTTCTAAAGTTTGTTATTTTACATCTTTAGCTTTTCATTCTCAACTTTGAATCCTTTGAGTTGCTGAAACTCCCCTGAGTGTTGCATTCTTAACTCTACCACCTGAGAATTTATCTCTTTCAAAAATATAGAGAGAATAAATGAATCTCAAAATTAGAGCGCTTAATACAGTCTCTTTACATCACTAAGTCTTGAATATCCTTTTCTTTCTCGTTTATTCGCTCTATGAAGCGTCTTTCTATTCCATTCTTAATCTGTAAGATGATACTCCTTTAAGTTGTCGATTTTCATTTTGAAATGGTCCTCTGTCTCCTTTATTTACTGAACGAATCTTTGTCTCTACCTGCTTAACTCTAAACTTGCACTATTTTTGGCTTCAAGCAATTCTATTTTATGCCATCTTTCAATTTAAAGTAAGAAATCATAAACTCTAAGATAATTGATAAATTTCCTTATCTCTTCTTGGTTCTGAAAGACTAGCTAATTATACTTATCTTCCCACACTTTGTCTTTATCTTTCAACTCATGAATATGCTTGAACACTAGACTCCCAATCTGAGTTTCATAGTTTTTGAGTTAGGCCTTTTGCTCCATTTCTTTCAGACTCTTGTAGGATTAAAAATCTTCTTTAGCTAGTTTCATTTCTTGCTCGTGCTATCGCCTGAGATTAGAAATAACTTGTTCCTAAAGAACGTCATTCTTATTCAAAATGTTCATCTCCTGCTAGAACTTATGTCTTTAAAAATAAATAACTCCCTAGAAATATTATTTAGGCAAATAATTTATGCGTATATAAATAATCTTTGAGTGGATATCTCATCTTAATGCTTCTGCTTTTAGTATTTGAGTAAGGCATTAAATCGGATAACTGTCTGTCTAATTTTTTAGTGGTCACTTTCCAGTTGCAGTTTGTAGTTCAATAGTTGATGCTTAAATAAATATTTTAATTTAATGAAAAGCTTGAGGTCTGTGTTAAGTGCATCAACTTCTGCTTTGCTGCTTCTCACCTCAATTTGATACAGGTTTTTGAGTTTGGTGCAAACTCGCTCCAACGTTTTAAGTCGCATGCTCTTCAGCCTTGCCTCAGCTTCATTCTCAAAGAACACTTAGGACTTAGATAGCTTGGTCAAGTAATCCTTCACGTGGAATAGAGTATTGTTGAACATTATCCTAAAGTCCATCATCTTAAATATAATTACTTAAATCTGCTGTTGCACTTCTTATTTAAAGGGGTTGAAGAATTCAATTCTAAACTCTTGGAAATCCCTTATCTTCTCATTCACTAGGTGTTGCCTTTGAGTGAATCCTATCACCATCTTTTAAGAATACTGGTTTATAGTCTATCGTCGGTCTCTTTTCATCTTGCTGTTAACGTCTTCTCTTATATGTCTCATCTGAATATTATAGTGCATCTCCATGTCTTGAATCATATATACAAAATAGGTTGTAAGAGAAAATTAAAGATTCTAGTGTTGATGAGAAGCGAGCAGGCTAGTAACTTATTGCTTGGACTCTTGAAGGTCTCCCTTCATTTAGAGTATTTCAATGTCATGAGCAGCTCAGAACTTATTCATGTCAAGAACGAGGGAATTCTCTCTTTTCAGAGCATGAGCTAGAGAAGTTTCTCTGTGCTTCAGTTTCTCCTCAAGTCTCCTTATTTTAGAAAACAAGTCTTCTAGGTCCTTTAAACCAAGTGCTGTTTATATTTCTACCATTAATTTACAAATATCCATTTATTCTAAAGCATAAATCAATTATGTAAGTTGCTAAGATTCTGGGAAGTAAAGTGGATGATTAGTATTGATTGTGCTAGAT
This sequence comes from Tetmemena sp. SeJ-2015, assembly GCA_027382625.1. Lineage (NCBI taxonomy): Eukaryota > Ciliophora > Spirotrichea > Sporadotrichida > Oxytrichidae > Tetmemena > Tetmemena sp. SeJ-2015. Next base: position 35,641 of record JAJKFJ010022065.1, on the reverse strand, counting down.
TAAATTATAATTTTGAATTAAGAAACAGAGAAAACACTACTCCCATAACTAGCAATAAGAAATGGATATAAACGTGTAGATTAAGATACTAGAGCAACTCCTGAAACAAGAAGAGAACAGAGAATGTGCTGACTGTAGTTCAAAGACTCCTCGCTGGGCCTCAACTACTTTCGGTACCTTTGTTTGTCTTCGCTGCTCCGGAAAACACAGAGAGCTGCAAGTGCACATCACCAAGGTCAAATCAGTGAACTTAGATAAATGGGTCCCAGATCTAGTCGAGATGTACAAGCACCTCAATAACTTTAAGCGTAAAGTATTCTATTATATTTATTTCTCTCTATCTTTCTAATAACATGTTCCTTAACTGCTACTGGGAAGCGAGGTTGCCTGCAGGATACTCAAAGCCAAATTAGAACTCATCCTCAGATGAAGTTATGCGCTTTATCAAGGAGAAATATGTCCAGAAGCGCTGGATTGATACCGAAGCCAAGAGCGATCCCGCTACACTCTATAAGACAGACAGAAATAGGTTTGAAAAGTTAAAAGCCCGTTACATTTCTGGCTCGAGCTAGTAGAATGATGATGACGAAGAAGAGGAAGAAGAGAGCGAGGATGAAGACGAGAGAAGGCAAAGGAGAAAGGAAAGGAAAGAAAAGAAGAGAGCTAAGAAGGAGAAAGAAGAGAAGGAAAAATAAGAGAAGCAAGCCAGCTCTAAACTAGGTAAACCTCCAGCCAACTCCTCATAAACCCAAATGATTAAGTAATAACAACAACCTGCGAAACTTATGGAAGATTTAATTGGCTTCGAATCTATTCCTAGTGCCAAGAATGCAAACTTGATTGATGATTTTTCTGATTTCCAAGATGGCTAAGGAAAGACTATTGGAGTTAATCAATAGAATGATGGCTTTTCAGATTTTCAAGGTGCTGGAGGTCAACAGTAATAGTAGCTTAGTTAATAGCACTCTAGTTTTTAAATCTAGATTGCTTTTTTTACTTGAGTTCTCAGCCAACTTTGAATATATAGAATCTTTATAATATGTACAACTAAAATCCAAACTTCGCTCAAGTTCACAACCCTGCTAATAAGTATTCAGCCCTTGATGCTCTCGGAACAATCGGAGGGCCCTCTCAATAATACGGCCAAGCCTAAAATATGGGCGGAGTGGGTGCAATGAATCCTCAAGGCTACGGAGGATAAAATGTTTACGGATAAGGTATGGCAGGAATGCAGCAACCACCATAAATGAGCTACGGAGGGATGCCACAATAGCAGTAGATGCCCGCAACTGGAGGCTTCTAACCCTAACCTATGAGTGTTCCCGGTTTTGGAGGACAGAATCCTGGCCAAACTAATATGTTTTCTGGCATGAATATGACTATCAATGTTAATTAGCAGGTTTCACCTATCAACCCGGCCACTGGTTACGGAGCTCCTTAAACTGGCTTCTAACCACAGCCTCAATTTGGTGGAATGCCTCAATACGCAAATTAAGGAGGCTTTAAGCCCTAACCTTAAAATCAGTTTGGAGGAGTGTAGGGAGTTCCTCATAGCTTCCATCATTAGCACTCAGCCCCTAACTTGATGATGAACCCCTAGCATAAGCAAATGAGCGGAATGGGAGGAGCTGCACCTCCTAGCAACCTTTATGGTGGACTTGTTGATCTCAACAATCTTGGTTAGCAAAATGCTGGAGCTAATTTCGGAAGTGCTGGGGCCTTTGGAGGATATGCTCAGGGTGGATAGCATTAGCAATAGCAACAGAAGAAGGATGTATTCAGCGGTTTACCCATATAAATGCTTTTAAGTTTTGTTATATTATTTTACTTAATGGATAATTCTGATAAGTTTATTGAGAGATTTGTTTCCTTCCTTGTCTGACTATGAAAATTTCTCTCTCTAGAGAAGAACTTCTAAAGAAAGTAATTCATTTTGAATTATAGAAATCTTGTCTCCATAAAGTATCACCTTTAGTTTTAAACATAATTGAGTATCAAATTAAAAACTAATTAAATTTGTCGATCTTAATTTCACTAACTAAAAATAAGCAGGATGGAACTGATAGAAGTGGCTGACATAATATTTGCTCACTCTCTGCACTTTGATAAAATAGTTGAGGACAGGCTTAAGATCTATCTGCAAAACTTTTACACTAAAATAATTGCCCCAGATGGTTAACTTAAGCACAGTCTCGCTAAGCCCAATTAAGTGATATAAAGTAGCTAAATCACTCAGGCCTCTATGTGTGATAATCCCCAAGATAGCAGCTTGCGTCTCTTTAAATTGAAGATTGAGTTTGACCAATCTTTCTGCTAAGTTTAAACCTGTGAGGTGCCTTTAGAACTAGAGGAGAGAAGGGGTATCTTAAAAGAACCTTAAACTAATAAAAATGACTCAGGCCCTCTAGTATAAAAAGTTAATGACTTAGAAAACGAAATTAGTGAACTAACCACAAAGTTTAAGTAAATTTAAAACGAGAGAAATGAGATGTACTTATAAATGCAGACACTCATGAAAGAGAGAGATTAACTAAAAGCATCTCAGATTTAAGATCAAACTATAATTTAGACTTAGAAAAGAGAGATAGAGGAATCTTAAATTAAGATAAGTGAGCTTTTCAGTAAGATGCAAGACATAGAAAATCAGTACTAAGACAGAGATGAAAACTCAACATTTTAGGCTTCTAAACCCTAGCTGATAGTGCATTAACAGCATTTTGGAAATTAAGATAATGTAATCTCAATAGAGGAGGATGAAGATATCAATATGGAAGACTCAACCATTTATTAAGCAGCCAGTGGATTTTAAAAGAAATAATTGGTAAAAGAGCAGCAAGATTCTCCAAACAAATCTCAAAAGAAAGTCAAGCAAGCTAAACCATCTCTGCTTATTACAAAGAAAAAGAATAATGGGTCTTCTTCAAGTGGAAAATCTAGTGTGAATAAAACTGGAGATCTCAATCATTTCATTCTAAATTAAGGCTCCAATGAATAAGAGTCATCCATTGAAAATAGTCAAGAAAGTTTAAGAGAAGAAAAAGAGAAGCTTATTCAAGAGCAAATAAGGTTAAATATGAATTAACAATTAGCTTCAGCAGCTAGTTAAATTCAACAATAAGAGATAATTTAGGATAAGAATACAGATTAATAGAATAATGATCAACTGCCGATTCACTTTAGAAACAAAATGCCCCAAATTAAAAGCAATTTGATTGTAACGAAAATGTTAATGAAGGTGAGTCTTCTCTTAAGCTTTCTCCTTTGAAACCTGATTAGGGTCCTCTTATGATTGGAGGCGATTGCCATTAAGATGTTTACTTAAAAGGAATTAACTATCAGCACTAATAAATAGATGATGGTCTATATAGTGAGATATTAGTGAACTAAAATCTTCATTTAGTAAGTCAAGACCTGAGGCAAAATTTAGGAAAATCCAGCGTAGGTTCTGATAGAAGCGTCATCAGTCTAGATCAAAATCAAACTCAATCACTTTAAAATGAGATAAAGAAAAAAAGCGATGAAGATTTTTAAAGAAGAAAAAGAATGGACACAGTATAAACTCTCTTTGAAATTAAGAAAGCAATTTAAGTGAAGCAACTTAATGGCTAAAAAGAAGATACTAACACGAGAGGAGTAAACATTTTTCGCTCGTTTTATAATACTTTTATATAGTTTCTAAAGCATAGATGAATCAGTGCAAACGATAGTAAAGTATGGGAGATTTATCATGTTCTAAAACTTTTTGAAAACTTTTGACTTCAATTAACTGACCAGTGAGAATCTTCTAAAGATAGATTACTCTCAGAAGTAGAAAGGTAAGATACACTTCTTAACATTAAATAATTATAGAGTACAATTAGTTTTTCCTGAATGAGAAGGACTTACTATTTCAGAAGAATAAACAGATATAATCAGCCTCAGAGACTCATAGATAGCAGGATGATATAATGAAGCATTCGAAAGCACTTGAGAAATTTATTCAAGCTTCTTTAGATAATGAAAGAGATTTGATTTCTCCAAACAAGAATCAAAGAAGTTCTCAGTAAAGGAGCCAAGTGATAGCCTAAGGATTAGTAGCTGAGGATCCCTTGATGATGAAGATTACTAACCCAGAGCTCACGCCTGTCAAAAGTATTTCTGACTAAATTCAAAGGTATGCTTATGAAGGAGCTCCAAAGAGAAAACTCCCTCTTAACCAGGTTTCACTGTAAAACTAATCAAGTAATCCCAAGAACTCTTCAGGAGCTAAGAGTAAAGCCAAAAAGCAAGAAAAACTACAAAACTAAGATGAAGTTAGCAATATCACTTAACTACAAGCAAAAGGAGTGAACAATCATCAGATTAGCAATTCTAATTTAGGAAAGAGACCTTCAATTTCAAATCCAATTAACTAATTCATGGAAGCATAGAGCAGATAATGGAAGAGGGATTTAGTGCGGAAGATTAAATTGGATAGCAAAGCACTAATGCAAATAACACTTAAGCTACCACTATCGGGCAGTAAGTATCTCACATACCTGCTAAAACTCAAAAGAGGTAGAAGACTGCTGGTAACTAGTTGATCTAACCCACAGTAATTGCAACTAAAAATTCCAAAGGTGTGACTACCATTCATTAACAAGCTGCCAATGCTTAAGCAAGCTCCAACATTACTAAAAAAGCTTAGTCTCGATCAAAGAGCGGAGGTGGAAATGGAAAAGGTGGCAAGGGAGCCCAAACTGTAGGAATTAGTATTGTGAATAAACAGAAGCCAGCCCCTAGTTGCTTAGTACCTCGGAAAGCGAACTTTAATACTAATTCTGGAGGGGAATTGCCAAAGTAAAGCTTAATAAGAAATTAAAATTAGAACTAACAAGCTTTTGATAATTCTACAAAGGATAATACAAATGAGGATGATGATCTGTAGATGATTGAGTTAGACTGAATGTAATTACTTTGTTAAATCGAAATATATTTCACTCACCTACTCTTTGTTTATCTAATTAAAATTTAATTGGGAGATTTAAATTTAGAAATTTTCTAGAAAAATTAAACAACTAAGCTTAGCTGATCAAATTTAAAATGGAAGCAAACATGAATAAGATTATCGATGGGCTGTTCCTGGGCAATCTCAACGCTGCAAACGAAACTTAATAACTTTAGAGAAATGGAATAACTCACATTCTAACTGCGGCTGCTATGCTTGAGCCCTAAGACTCTTATGTAAGTTAAACAACATTTCCTCTTAAATGAATTACATTAAAATAAAACATTAACGATAATGATAAAGCAATTTCATTTAGTTATTCAAATGGAAACGAATTGAAGTGTTAGATGCTCCTTATGAAAACTTAGGAAGGCATTTTGATGCAGCAGTAGAGTAATTAAAAATATGAGCTAATTATATATTAGATTTATAAAGGAAGGAATCTCTGCTGGAGGTGTTTTAGTGCATTTAATTAATATTTTTTGAAATATATATTTTGAAAAATTTAATAGAGAAGAATTTGAAATTGCTATGCAGGAGTGTCAAGATCAAGTAGCTGTGTAATTGCCTACTTAATGAGTGAAAAAGGCATGAATTATTGGGATGCTCTTGGGTTTGCACGTTCAAAGCGTTCTCTAGTGTGTCCAAACCTTGGATTTGGAAAGCAACTGATGGAGTATGAGACCATTCTTACTGAGCGCAGGCAACAGTAGTTATCTCAAGAGTACTAGTCTAAGAAGATTACCTCTTCTTAGTCTGCAATTAACGGAGGCAGCTACCCTAATGGTGCTTCTAGACCCTAATCCAGTCATAAATATATGTAGATGCCTGCCTAGAGTATGGGACCTTAAACTGCGCATAAGACCACTGATTAGTTTACTTCAAATGGTTTTAGTTCAAGCTAAACTTAAAAATATGACACTAACTTTTTCCGACCAGCAGAAGAGGAAAAGTTCAGGCAATTTTCCTCAGTTGGCTTGAAAACTAAACCTTAGAATCTTTATCTCATTTGAAGAATAAGTTTCCGTGATTTAGTTACTCGCGACCATAATCAACTTAAAGTACGATCTCGCATGACATGGAAACACTTGATTTAAATAGGAAAACCTAGCAATCTTACGACTATCATTGTAAAAATTGCAAGACGAGGCTATTTTCCACAAAGGATGTCTAAACTCATTCAATTAAAAAATATAGTCTAAGTTTTTTCATTCTCCAGATTAATCAAATGTAGATGAAAGTAGAACGCACATGCTTTCAAAGCCTTCAGCTGGCTACTCTAAATTTGGAATGAATTCCCAATCTGAATAATTAGATCCAATATTGATGCATGGTGTTGTAAACGCGGATACTTGCTCTCAGTTCTTTGTTTCGGAATTAAAATGGATACACACTGATGGAAACTCAGGCTTGATCAAATGCTCTAAGAAAGGTTGAAGTTTATATGAAATTAATTCATCCATAATATTTAAATGCTTTTGAAAAGGTTGCGAAGTAAAACTTGGAACTTATCAAGTAACAGGACTAAAGTGCAGGTGTGGCAAAAGTGTAAAGCCAGGATATCTCATTTACTATGATATGTTAGATAGATAGTGAGCATTAAACTTTTCTGTCGTTCTAGATATCTTGAATTAATAGCGCTATTTCACGATAAATGAATAAAATTCCTATTCTTAAATCTTGAGAAAATTTTTAAGAGAATCAATCATGATTTAATTTAAATTCTTCTTCCTCAACTCTATGTTATGGTTATATTTGTACTTAATTACTTCTCTCTTGATGTTATTTCAATTTGAGTTCCTCCAAAAGTTCAGGCGCCTTCTTTAAGACCAAACCCATAATATCTCTTTTCATATTTTAGGTCATTCAAGGGCAAGACTATTGAATGCATGTGGAGATGAAATTAGCTATTATGTCCAGGATAATGAAATCCGAAAATATACCATTTTTTAATTTAATTTAAATTTACCCTGGTTTAAAAGCATTTCCATCACCCATTACTCTAATTGAATTCTCAATATTCTGATTTTGCCTTTGACTATATTTAAAGCTAAATTATTGCTACTATTTAGGATATATGATCCTTATAAATTCTGATGGCTTACTTTTAAATAGGATAGTGAGTTTTTAGGAAATTTGAAGCAACTTTTATCATGTGTTCAAGTAAGTTAATGTCGGTATCAGTTGCCCTTAGGTGTTCAAAGTCCTTGATATGCCGCCTAGGAACACACTGCAAATGTGCTACTCCTTTCTCGCTTCTATCTCTGAAAATGATGCAGTACTCATCCTACATTATTGTGTTAACTCATAACCATCGATTTGAAAACTGATTACCTGATAAAGTACATATTTATTATCGCTTTTTTTCGCAAAATTGCAAAATCTGCACTTGCCTGCTAGAGAATGAATTTGCGTTTCATCATCATAATGATCAAACTTGCTATGAAAGATTTTTCTTATTTTAGTTCTTATCCTCTCTACCATACTTTTAGTAATTATTTATCTTAAAATAAATGATTCTTTTCCTTTAATTTTGATTTCTGTAACTTCAATATATCTATACATCTCTGGATGAGTAGTATATCTATAGGAAGAGATAAGATTATAATAAATTATAGGAATCATAACTTTGCGTAAAATGTCGCAGAGCAAGCAACTCAAAAGACAAAAGCTCGCCAAGAAAAAGACAGCTTAGTAGCAAAGTAAACCTGTCAGCTAGTAACTCTCCCAAGTTATTCAGTCCATCTCAAATAAGCACACTCTCAAAACCGATAGAGAAGAAGAATAAGCAGTTGAGGAACTCATGGATTCTATGGAGCTGAGTGAGCAACTATTAGCTCAGAAAATTCCGATGGACCGAAATGAAATTAAGTTTCTCAAGTAGACCTTAAAAATGGCTGATGAGTCAATAAATGGAGGTCATACTAATCCCATGACAATGGACTAGATAGTCTAAATGAGGAAGCTTTACCTAAAGCTGCAGGCTTCATAACTTCGGATAGCAGAGGTGAGCAAAAAGTAGAAATTAAGAGAGGAAACTGAGAGCAGTAAGTTAAAATCTTGAGATAATAAAGGGCAAGCAGACGAACAGCAAAAGATAGAAGGAGATTTAAATGGAGAATTTGAAGGAAATCCTTAAAATCAATCTGAGGAAGAGAATAAAAGCAGGGTTGAAGATACTGGGGAAAAGTTAAATGAGTATGCTGCTTCAATGAGCAGAGATAGTTTAGCAGGTTAAAATAGCTAGAGTACTGTAAGCAACAGTGTAAACTTATTTCAAGATCCATTAAGCCTGAGAGGAAGCAGATTTGCTAAGGATTTGGAAGCAATCAGTCTAAGTGGTGGTTTAGGATATTTAGAAAGGCTTAGAGATGAGAATTTTGGCCTTGAAATGGGAGTTGCTTTTTCTTATTCAAGTCAAAAACAAGATGTCACTTAATCTACAGACTCAGCTAGAAACAAAGAATCTAAGATCAAAGATTAAAGGCCTCTTTTCGACTAATCTTTTGAAGATTCACTGGAGCAAGAGTAATCTGAAAGTTTTTTGAATAGGAACATAAATCAAAATGCAAAGGGACTTTAGAATAAAATCCATACTATTTTATTATGGATTAGTTAATTTAGAATAATCCAGCTTTACTCGGCATACAAGAAACCGAAGATTTGAACTTGAATTAGACTATCGTGAGCTTTGATCGAGAGCGAGTATCTGCAGCTGGTTTGGATTATAATGGATAGTCTTACAATGTTCTTAGCGATGTCCTTATCAAAGATAGATTCAAAAGATTGAATGGATAGGATTTAGCTGAGCAAACTGAAATTTACAGTGATCTACTAAGAATTCTAAAAGTTACTTATTTTATAATAGAAAAGGCTTTGGAAAAGGTTTTACTGATGAATATGACCTAATTTAAGAGTAGGTTCGCCTAAGAAAGAGAGACTATTTGTCAAAGTTCAAGCAAAGAAATATGATAATCAAAAAGAATAAAAGTGACTTGAAATTTAGAGATCTCAATCGCATGAGCAGAGAGCATAGATTGAGTTTGAGGACGATATGAGTTCAGATGAGGAGAGTAAATCTCTTGAAAGAATGGAGGGATTCATTGATAGATCTGAGATCAGTTAATTGTATAAGTAGTTTAGTTATGTTGAGAGAGGAGGAGGCACCATTAAAAATAGAACTTATAATCAGAGAGAGTTAAAGGTTATGAATAAGCACAACCTCAAATCCTAGCCTTTAGTTTTTAAATATAGCGTGAGAGAATTGATTTGGATGACAGTCTTGCTTCTTCAATATTGATAGACTCCAATGATTAAAAAGGACAAAGATTGAAGAAAGAGGAAGCAAAAATAGGTGAAGATCACGTTTATTTTCACGACATCAATAATAACACACCTCTCGACTATTATGAGCTATTTAATAAGAATATGAGTCTTTTGCACAACACTGTATCTGGTACTCATATATCGGCACTTCAAGATATCTACAATGAAGATAGAACTTTCATAAAAAGCTCTTTTGAAAAGCTCAAGAACTAGAGGATTATCTAATAAATTGAAGAGTAAGATCTCTTGGAAGAAAATAAGAGAGATATCTCTTATGAGGGCATTTTGAGATATTCTCAAGATGGAGAAGAGATCAAAGAACATGCAAACGCTACCACTTTTGGCTATGGAGAGTAGGCTATGATCCAAGACGAAAGAATGAAGGAGTTTAATGACGCTTTTACTGATGCAGATGAGGAGCTCGATAATCTTCATATCCTAGATAAAATAGTCGCAGACTTCAATAATTCTTTAGTGCATTTTATGATAGTATATTTACCGAAATTCATCTCGATTACTTTAAGAGAGCAACAACTAAGGCGATTCTTCTCTTCCTATAGCTAAAAAGCTGCCATGGAATAGACAGAAAATGCCTTGGTCTTTCATGGACTCGAACTTATATTACCCTGACATGTTTGAAAATTATATACCTACATTTGAGGAACTCGCAGATAGAAGACTTGCAAATTAGAGGAGTAAGCATGCAAATCATTAGCAGAGAAATTAACTTCTTTTTTCTCAAGAGGAACTGCAACAAAGAGATGGATACTTTGGCATGAATGATAAATTTGAATAAATTGGCTTTAACAACGAAAATGAAGATATCTTAGAAAGAAATAATGTTAATGAATATGCATACCAAATGGGCTACTCAGAAGGATAGTAAATTACAGAAGAAATGAAACGCAAAGTTGAACTTGAAGAAGCTGAAATGCAACACATCATTATCAATGAGTATTAATTACAATCAAAATTTAATTATTTTATCTTAAAAATAATCACTTAAAACATAATTTAAACTCATAAAACAATGATAATTTAGACACTAGCAGTTCAAATATATGATTTGCTTTGATATGTATCTTATTATTCTTAAATGTAGTTTCTCCTTTCAGAATTCTCCATTTCTTTTCATTAGATTGGTTCATGCATCTTCTATTATTTTTATAAAAATGTAGCTATCATTTATCTTATCTAAACATTTTAAATAGATTGAAAAACAAATTCGAAAAATTTAATGCTCTTCAGAGTTGTTTATATTTGTTATTTTTAAGACAATTAAAATGATCATCATTTGATTTATTCATAGAATGAGGAATTTCTGTTTAAAATATCATTAAAGAGAATGATCCAAAATCTTAACCATTAATTTTCAAAAATATAATCTCTAAAATAAGTAAAAAGATCAAATTAAATATTTTGTTTTCTCTCATGTTATAATTCTTAACAGTAACTAGATTAAACAGCAGAAAGTTCCTTTCTTCGATCTGATTGAAGATATTAACAATAACTTTTTATAAATTATATTGATGCTCTATTTAAAATCAATGAGGAAGAGCTGGAAAGTGATATAATTTAAAGCAACAAAGTCGATAATTACGATAGAGAGTCCAATGAATTCTATTTGCAGAAGGCTTTACCTAATTCTGAAGCTGCTGCCTAAAATAAGACTGAAAACTAGATGCAATCCTATCCAGAGAGATTCAATTTTAATCAGGTGATTTCTCTACTATCGGCTAAATGATTAATAGCATAGAAAGAGATAATCTTTTAAGACAGCAGGATCATTCTTAAATATTAGCTTATGATTATAGTAGGATTCTGGAGCTCTGAAAGAGTAGGGAAGAGATTCTAAAAAGATGAATTTGTTCCGCAACTAGATGCTTGAGTATTCAGCAGTGAAACACCCTCAAGAAAAAGATGAGTGGAATAATGAGACTCTATTAAAAATCTTAGGGATAAACGAATCTGCTAATGCAGACTCCGAGGCAGATTAGGAACTCAAGTTGATGCTCTAGTACGAAGAGCACAACAGATTAATAGCTAGACAGTAGTTATAGAGTCAGAATGGTTATAATATTCCTAAGAAGAGGCAAATCTCAATGAAGCAGAGGAAGTAATTAAGTTTTACCCAAAGAGTGAAGATAAATATGAGAGGGCAATACAGGCCTTTAAGGATCTCATAGACAGTTAAAAGGCAAAGTTATTAGAGGAGTAAAAAGAGAGTCGTCATAGATTTCATACTGCTAAAGAAGAGCCAATCTAAAACATGAATCAATAAGTCTAAGAGGAGTAGCAAATTTAAGAGTCAGATATATTGAACCAGTAGACAATTGAACTCGCAAATATTGTTGCTAAGGATATGATGAATGAAAGACCTCTGCATGCAAAATCTTCGAAGGCTTTAAAACTTTATCAGAGGAGATCTCTTTCACTGTGCTATTTGTTTATATTAATACCTTTTAAACTTAAATTTTATTGTTCGTCTCCTTATGAAGCTAATACTAACCTTCCTAGAGTTTTATTTTGCGGAGATTGCCTCTGTGAAGGCTGTATCAGGGATGCTATACTTCCAATTGGAGAGTAGTAGTAACACCAGAATTAAGAAATAATCAAAGATTAAGAGTAATAAGATTCTACTTCTTCTATAAAACCGTAAGAAAAATTAGGAAAGATGCTCAAATGCTGGATCTGCGATACTGTTCATCATTTTAAGATTACTATGGAAGGGTTTATTATACATGAATTCATCTAATCAATGGGATTCATAGCTAAAATAAAATAATCGAATACATTTGAAATTTAATCTTAAGTTTCCAAGAAAAGTACTTGCATTTAAAATATAGCACTCAAGCAATTACCTACTTTGAATAAGCAAAAAATATTTTCCCCAGATAGAATCAAATTATAGAGATTTCTTTTGTTTTTGAAGTTAAGATATATTTTGCTATATCTGTAACGATAATTTCATAAAATTGAGAGATGAAATAGGTGCCATTAATGTTTCAAATGACTTTCATAATTTGAATAAATATATTCTTAATTATATTCTATTACTTGAGCAAGTAATTACAAGACTATGAGATAGAAGAAATACCAAATGATCTTATTCTGAGATCAATTCCTGTAAACGTTGAATTGATGGAAATTATGCAAGAGCAGAACAAGTAGGGAAAGTCTTATAATATGCTAAAACAGATGAGCCACTATGTACAAATTGATAAACTCAGTAAGACTAAAGCAAAGTCTTACTTGAGAGAGCTATGTGCTATAGTAGATACAAATGACGCAGACTTTACACTCTCTCTTGATGGAGAGGAAGTCAATGCAAACAGTTTGATTCATTCAATTCTAACGTCTAGATTTTATTTGGTAATAAATTTTGATGCTCTCAGATAGAGAAGGCAAGGAATTAAATCGCTAGAGTTCTCAGCAAGAAAATAACCAGTCAGATTTTCTGGAAGATAGTTTAGAGATAGAGGCTGAAGCAGAAGACTCAACCAAGCAGAGAAAAGAGTTAATTGAAAGAATACTTAAGAATTCAGGCTTGGGACCAGAGCAAATCAAATCTACATTAAGAGCTTCAGGCTTCAATGTTGATGAAATTAATAAGCCAGAGATTAACATACATATGTTTAATATAGAGCAATAAGTATATTTTAACTCAAGTAAGGCTTGCATATAGAGCAAGAGATACCTCAATATTCTCAAAACTCGTAAAATCAATTAGCAAATCCTTTAACTAATTCCCTCTCAAATAAAACTCCAAGATACCAATACGAGAAGCAGCAAGCTATGCAAAATAGTAGCACCCTCAATTACTTGAATAGTTAGAGAGCTCAAAAGTTGTCCCATTTAACCTAGAAATTAGAAAGCTTATAGAATAATGAGATGCTTTTTAAGACTATGGGAAACGGTAGTGCTCCGATGCCTCCTAGTAAGAATCCTTTGAACCCATTTGGAGACTTGAATTAAAGAAACCATTTTGGACCTGGAAATAATGCTCATCTAATTGCATCTTAGAAAGATTATGCGAAAATCTTCGATGACTTTTAAGTAAATGATGATGCACTAGAAGATGAGGAGGGCTTGGATGAAAGAGAGCCAGAAAAAGCTATATGTCCGATAACTTTTAACCTGAAATATCAACTGTTTAGGTTCAAGGCTCGCAATAATCAAATGCATCGCATTAAAAATCTGCTTAGAGAAAACTACAGAGAGTAGAAGAAGCAAACTAGGCACTTCAAAATGATCCTAACTCAGCAAATAAGAAGAACAAGCGCAAGAAGAAAAAAAGACAGAAAGCAAGATAGCAAAAGCAGGAGCAAAAAATTTAGTTTAAGAATGGATTCTAAATGGATGAAAATCTTGAGACAGACCTCTATTCAATGCTTGTTCCTCCAGAAGAGTTTTAAGGATCTAGCAACAAGCATTCAGGAGATATCTAAAAATAACTACTCAGAAATCCTTTCTAAGAGTACATGCCTAACGAGAACTTTTATCAACTTAAGAATTTGCAAGATCAGTATTAAGGGCTCAAAGATAATCAACTCAATTTCTCTCTGCTTTGTGAGAAAATTTGTGTAGAATGATTGAATAGTTTTCTTATTTTGAGTAATGTTCTTCAGATTTCGTTTTAGCACCAGACGCTCTAAGCATGAATTACCTTAGCTCTCAGTAAATTTAGCTTCCGAAACTGCAATCCTAGATGAAAAAGGAACTCCTAGAGTCAGGAGTAATAACAATAATCTCTCATTAGTGTCTAGAGTGCAAATCCTAGAACTAAATCGGGCCTCTGCCTCTTAACCAGCACTGCTCTCTCTTTGCCTTCTCTGCTCTCTTTTGCACAAATAGAAACACCCCCAACACAATCTGAGGCAAGTTTTGTAAAAGCAAGCACTGTAAAGTGTGACAAAGAGAAGCGCAGTATTCGAACAGTTATTGAATTTGGCTGTTTTCGAGAGAGTGTGCTATCAAATTGACAATGAGATAAGCAAATTACTAGCTACGATGAGAGCTACCTTCAAACTCCCTTTAAGTCTTCTTCAGACCCAGAACTAGCCCAATTAGATTCCTCAAATATTCTAATAGGCTCAAAATAATATTGCCATAAATAAAAAAAATTAAAGAAAGAAAATAATTTAGGCCTTTGTAATAGTTAATTAGTTCTTTAAGCAACTCACTGAACGCATCCAATATTTCTTCTATAAGTATAAGCATATCTATTTTTGTTTGCGTTAACAGAGTTATTGCAGTTCATAACTTTTAAACCACTAGCTCTCAGGGAGTGGGAGTGAATTCTAGCTCAAACTACAACTCAAACTAAAAAATGAGGGCTTCATTATATGGAGGAGTGGGAGGGGTCCAAGGAGGTTTCCATATCTCAAGTAACCAATAAATAGCAAAGTCCCCTCAAGTTAATAAGAAATTTAAAAGAGGAGATCAGCTATATGTTATTCCGAGGAGAGGGGAATCAACAAATAAATAGGTAGGCCAGAGTATTAACAACATATCTACTAAATATGCATTTGAATTATTGTCTTATGCATATCCATTTCAGGAGCTTTGTAAACAAATAGCAGAGGCACGTTGCTAAGCTCAAAGAAAGGACACCGCTCTCTAGGTGCAGAACTATCAACCAAAGTTAAACAAGTTCTTGAGATAGAAAAGTCCAAGTAATGCGTTTGGAGGTCAGTAACTAATCAAAGCTCTCTCATGATTAACAGTTCACTCACTTATCACAACCAAAACACTAATCCATTGAATATTTCAAACATGAACTAGCAATACAATGTCCCTTCTTAAATTCAAGAAACAGAGAGGCATATCTGTCTCAAAATCTAACAGAGACCATAAAGCAAATATATCATCTACTTTACAGAGTTCTAGCAATCAGCTAACTTATTTTAACCCTAGCACGTTGATACCTCAGCTAGGGGCTTACTAAACAGAAAATGGATCAGTTGAAGATACAAGAAGGACTGTCACAAGCAACAACGGTGGCGCAAATCAATACTCCGCAGAATTCTACTATTAGAACCCCAACATTGTTAACTCTCAATCAGCATATCATAATATGCAAAGTGCAAGCTTATATCCCTAAGGAGGAGGAATTATGCTAAATGACGGCTAGATCTGAATTCCTATTCAGATTAAAACCATATTTTACCTTCTCAAGCAGGTTACAGCTCTAATATAATCCATACGGCTGCCAATAATTTGAAGGTCTAAAAGAATCTGGTTAAACTAAAAGAGCTATCTCAGGCATAAGGTGCACCCAAATATCAAATCAATCCCGCATAAAATTAATTTCAAGCTCATTAACAGGACATAGGCAATTAGAGTTTCAACTTTAACAATCCTGCAAACTTGAGTAGTCATATGATAAATCATGAGGATAATAGTTTCATGCTAAACAATAGTTACTTACCTCAATCTTAAAATCTGAATCTATCAAACATTAACATTAAGAATTCTTCTGGCATAAAAATGGGCAAGGCTGCACCCATTTCTTCAGGGTAATTGGCAAGAGATATTTATAGAAAGAATCATGGAGCTCTAGGCTCTTAATCTTCAAGTAGAGCTTAGAATGCAGCTTTAAAGAATTAAAACTTATAGAAGAGCTTAAGCTTCACATCAAGCAGCATATGTTGGAAGTGAAGGGGGCATATCTCAAAACCCCCAATCTGCAAGCATTAACAAAAGATCCAATACCTACACTCGCCACTAGCCACAAAGGTAAATAAGTACCTCTCAGAACCGAACTCTTAACATGAATTATTTATCATCTGCGGACAAACTTCCATATTAGACTTTAGGTAGCTCTATCAATAACGTGGCACATATCCTGTAGAATAATTAAATTCCGATGCAGATAGGAAGTTCAAATCAGATTTTAAATTTAAAAGATGGATCTCTTGACAGATATTAACCAATGTCCAAACAGGAGCCCCCTTAAATTTTGACCAATCTTCTTAGCCTCATATGCAATATAAAGTTATCCTGAGATATAAAAATATTGGGTTATTACTTTTTACTTTAATTACTAGGGTTTTATAAAAAATTAAATTGGAATGCTAAGCTTATTATAGGTTTTAAATTTTAACCTAATCTAGATCGAATTATAATTAGATTAATTTATTCTCATAACCAACATGGTATATAGAATCATTCATAGTAACAAACTAATGCGGGTTAAAAAGGATAAGTGGATAAAGTACTTAGTAGATAACAATTATGCAGGCTCCCTAGATAGGAAACATTAATAATTACAACAACTACAATATCAATTAAATCTCTATAAAGGAAGTATATCTCACGCAGTCCAAAGATTTAATTTTATGCTTGGTTTATTTGTAAAAGATAAGCTGGATTCTGCTGTTTAATCTACTAAAGCTGCTCCAAAAGATTAACAAAGCGCATAGCAATCAGAGTAAAAGCAGCCTGCCGCCGCCTCCTCTAATCTCAGGATGAGAAAATATAAGAAAATCTAATGAGCCTTAAATTATAGGAACTATTATACTAACCAATAAATTTTCCTTTTCTAAATATTTTTGTACTTTAAATTAATGTAAGAGATCTGAAGTAAAAAAGTGATAATATAATTAGAGAATGGCGTTTAATTTCTCCATGGAGGAGTAAGCATCTTTTGAATTAATTTGCTCTTTAGAGATAATTATGCAGAGCATGTCACAAGTTTAGTGAACAAGACTCACATAAATGATGTGTTCAACACTTCAACCATCAATGTTGACGATCATAAAGTAAAGAGCGTCAGAGTTTAATCCAGAGGACACAGGAGTTAAGGAGCTGGCTCAGAAGTTATTAGCACACGACTAAACCAGCAAACTTAAAATAACAACAACGATAACAACCTTCATTAAATGTAAGCAATTTCAAATTATTTGGCCAAGAAAGTTCTATCCTCATTTCTTTATTTTAACCCTAGGTTTTAGTGGAGATATGATCGACCTGATTGGAGAATTTAACAATGATGGGGCTTAGGTAAAGCGATACTCCTTGCTTGAGAGTATAGATTTAAATAACCCTCTTTATCACAACGATGATATCATTTTTTTGTTTATGACTCCTCAATAATGAACACTCAAACCATAGAGCACCATGACGAGGACACAATAGCTTAATCAATATAGACTAATATATTTTAATCAAACGATCAATAAAAAGAAAAATAAAGCACTTAGACTAAGAATCCAGAGACAAAAGAAACTGCAGAACCTAACTAGAAAAGAACTAGAAAGTCTATCGGCCATTACTCAATTGAAAAATCTATAGGGGAGGGTACTTTTGGAAAAGTTAAATTAGGTACTCATCATATTACAGGCGAGAAGGTTCAAATTTATTGATCAATCTAAATTTTATGGTTGCAATAAAAATCCTAGAAAAAGATAGGATAACTGACGTGTCCGATGTGGAAAGAGTGGCGAGAGAGATTCATATCTTAAAATTGATAAGACATCCCAACATAATTTAACTTTATGAAATAATAGAAACCCCTAAGTAGCTCTATTTGATCATGGAATATGCAAGTGGAGGGGAGCTATTTGACTACATAGTAGCTAATAAATAGATATAATATTTTAATTTATCTCCATAGACGTTTTTATTTACTAAATTGAAGGAAGAGGAGGCGTGCAAATATTTTTAGCAAATTATAGCTGGAGTTGACTACATTCATTAGCTAAATATAGTGCATAGAGATCTTAAACCAGAAAATCTTCTACTTGACCACAATAAGAATATAAAGATTGTAGACTTTGGTCTTTCAAACACTTATGGCTTTGGAGAACTTCTCAAAACAGCTTTAAAATTCACATCACCTCATTTTATAATAAATTTGATCTTGTGGGAGTCCTTGTTACGCAGCTCCAGAGATGATTGCAGGCAAGAAATACCTTGGAGCAAATGTGGATATCTGGAGCTGCGGAGTAATTATGTTTGCACTAATATGCGGTTTCCTGCCATTTGAAGATCCTGACACGTCAAAATTGTATAACAAAATTCTTAGTGGAGAATTTAAGATGCCTAGCTTTGTGAGTAAGGACGCCGCCGACTTAATGACCAAGATCCTTAATACAAATCCTGAGCTTAGATACAAGATTGAGGATATCAGAGCTCATCCCTGGTTTTAGAAGTACTAACCAGTTTGTAATCTTTATGTTTAAAAACATTTTTGAATGATTTAAGATACTTGAAGGTTTATGAACAAGGGATTAATTGTGGGTTATAACACTATCCCAAATGAGGAGGATATTTTGTAACTGTTAGAAGGTAAAGGTTTTTAAAGGGATTATGCAATTAGGTGTTTGGACGCGAACAAACACAATCATGCTACAACCTGCTACTACCTTCTGCTTAAGAAGCTAGAAAAAGAGGGGAAGATAAACTCCTCCAACTACTATCAAAGTGCTTAAACTCTTTACCCCCGATCAATAAATGGCAGCAGAGAATCCTCTTTAGTAAATGATGCTAGAAATTTTAACAGCTCTCTGGCTTAAAATTAAAAACGGCTATCTGTTGGAGCTCAGGGACACAGATTGATATCTGACAGTTTGGCCACTAATCCCCTCAAATCTATAAATTAGCCATTGAAAGCCAATTAAACCTCAGGCATCGATGATAAATACTAAACTGACTAAAATGTAGGAAATCGATCTATAGATAGTCCCAAACTAGATGAGGTAACATCCAATGATGACTAAACCAACATCGATGATTTTGAGGGCGCAACAGCCAGAGTTTTAGAGCAGGCATCTTAAAATTAGTCTGATCAAGAGGAGACGACAGACCAAGATTTCAGAAATATAAAGGGCTAGATTAAGCATAAACCTAAACCTTCAACTTAAAGCAATAACAGTCCAATTAAAGTTAAGGATGAAAGCAGAAGTGCCAGTAAAGCGTAGTAGGCTAGATAAAGACCTCCCCTATAAAGTGAAATCCTACCAAAGGACTTAAGTTCAATACCTAATGGAGCTGGGACTACTACTGCTAATAACAAAAGACCACCCCCTTTCGCTGTCCAAGGTGGAGTTAGATATAGTGTAAGACAAGCTCAAAAGAGATAGAGTAACATAAACAGTAGTCTAGATAAATCTATTGATGTCTAGGCTTCAGCAGCGAAAATCAATGATATAAGTGCCATCGCTCCTCAATATAAAAATCAGCAATCGAGTTTGTCGATGATGCATTTTGATGAGCAAAGCTTTATTAGGAGTTTACTAACAACTGATGTCTAAAGATAAAGTACTGCTAATGTGGCCTAAAATAATTACACTACCTCTCAAAATACTAACTATAATATATATATATTGGTAGTAATATTTTTACTGGAGGATGAATAGCTCTTTCATGAGTCATGAGATCTTGCCTATGAATGCTATTTAATCTCAGTAGCATTTGTTCAGTGGTCAAAGCCATCAGTAATTTATGAGAGACTAAATTCATCTTAGTAATGCCAATTCTAACAGAGTTATGTGCATAAAGAAATGAGCAGTTATTTCTTAAGAATTAGCTCTGGTCTTATGAGAGGACATCTAAAATATAGTATAGACATAATAATAGTAAGTATAATTAATTATAAAAATAGATAATAGTTGATTATGGACTCTAAAGACTAAAAACAAGTTGGGAAGAGTGCTGCTATCGCCTAAAAAGGAAGACCTCGAGATCTGAAGTAGATTTCAAAAGATAATGATAAAAATTAGAAGCAGGATAAAATTGGCTAAAAGGGCTAAATTCAATCCTCTAGCTCTTCTTCTGCTTCATCTCCTCGCTTTAGAAAAAAGAATGAGAAGTCATAGAAAGCGGGCAACTCAAAGATTAAACCAGATTCTAAAAATGTTAAGGGGTAAGTGGGAGAAAGTTCAAGTGAGAATGATTCAGAAGAAAAGTAAGGAAAACACTAGAGAGGCAAGAAGAAGAGAAAGGGAGTTGAATCTGAGGAAGAAAATGAATCTGATGAAGAAGAATCGGAAGATAATTCTGAAAATGAAAGCGATGAAGATGATGAGGATGAAGATAGTGATTCAGATTCTTATTCATCTTCAGATGACTCAGACTCTACTTCCAGAGGACGTAAATCTAAGGTGCAGCAAATTGATAGGGATTAGAAGAAAGCAATGATGATTGAGTTGATGTTCAAAAGACAAGAACTTGAAGAAAAGAGAAGGCAAGAATTAAGAGAGAAGAGACAGCAAAAATTACTTGCTCAATAATTTTTAAACTATAAAATAATTCACTAAATTCCAACTAAACTAAACTACGAATTAAATCAGATAGGATGATCTATTTTCTCGCTAATTGAGTGCTTTTATTTCTTCTCCGAAATCTTCGATGTTTTAATTAGACTGAAATTTAGAAAGCTATCAGAAAAATCTTTTCTTCATTAAGGAAGATTTTTATACAGTTATATTTCCTGTTTGTAATCTTGGGTTACTTACAATAATTTGTGATTGAATATGCCCTTTAATTTTAAAGTGATGAAAGCAGTTGTAGATAATATTTTGGAATAAATTAAGTTACGCCTTTAACTCTAAAGTGTAAGTATCACTAAATATCTGTGATAGTATTCATATAGAAAATATCATCAGCTGCCCCACTCATAGAATTATAATTTTAAGTTGCCTGAAAATAAGTTTTAGATTCTTTGTTTACTTGCTCAGCAAAATCCAAAGTAAAATTAATTTAAAATGTAATTAAGTTTAGCCAAGCCAAAGAGGAAACTAAGATATTAATTAAATTATTGATAATATATTTAAAAGAAGCCTAATTCCTAAGCGAAGCAATAGAAAGCTGGAGATGACACAAATGAAGGACAGTAATTTAAGAATAATGACGAAGATGTGATAATGTTGGACGACAGTAAGGATGACTCTGAGAAATACTACAACGCTTAATTGTCTAATATAATACATCTTAATTCTATTTATTTTTAGATACAAATATTTTACTAATGCTTAAAGATTTAAAAATTATGCGAATAAGATAATCAATGACAATAGAAAGAAGTGAGAAAGATAAAGGATTTTTATTTTAAGTTTGTACAGCAATAATAGAATTAATTTATAAAAATTTGTTTAAGAATATTCTAATTTAAATTTAATTTATTAATTTTATTATTAAAGTCCTAACCTTATTCCTAACTGCTGAGGAAAAAGTTTAAGTCAAAGTAGAGTATCATTAAGAAGTTTTTGGAGAAGGAACTAGGAGAAAAGCTAGACGATGAAGGCAACATTATTCCTAAGAAGAGAGGAAGAGGTCGCAGAAGAAAGAGCAGCATTGAAGAAGAAAAGAAAAAAATAAAGAAACGGAAAGTACTCGAAAAATAAATCTATAAACAGCTCTAGGATGGAGAGATTTCTCTTGATAGTGATAGAGATATTTCAATCCTCTTTAATATGTAATGGTAATTTATAAAGAACAATTTTATAATGATAAATATTTATTTTATTTAATAATTTGAATTGATTGACATAAGCCAAATCATGATGGATAGATTTATATTGCTGTTATTATTGTTTGTGTGTTTGTATCATTAAGTCTAAGACTTGGAGATAAATCTGTTTAAAAGCAACTGGTGTAAATTACAGAACAAGATAAGAAATAGACAACAATTGAAGTGAAAGAGTAGTCAGATAGCCTAGCAGAAGAAAATATAAAAACTGATTCTGAGAAGCCACTCAAAATCAAAGACCAAGAAACTTAGAAAAGTAAAATTGAGGATCAAACTAATCAGCAACAAAAAGTTGCTATCTAGGCTAAATAGAATTCCATTCCAATTAAAACTCTCAAAACACAGTAGAATGAAACCAAAACCACCAAGGAAACAACTAACGACAATGAAATTAAGTAAGTGAAAGAAACTGTACAGAATGAAAAGAATGCTAAGAGCAGTAGCTCAGGAGGAAGTAATAGCTAGAACAATAACAATCTCAAATAGGAAAGTACTAAATACAAATCACTTTAAGACTCTAAAATTAAAGATACAAAGAACAAAAATGACTCCAAAAAGTTAGAAACTCCTATTAAAACCAATTAAAAATAAACTTCAAGTTTTAAACCAACTATAATCATACAAGAGGAACCAAAACCCTAAAGTAAACCAGCAATTGAAAACCAAAAAGAGCCATCATCTAGCAATTTAACTACTAAATTATCTTCTCAGATACAAGAAAAGACTCAAAGCACATAATAGATAGCATCAACCCCATAAACTAAGAAAATGAACGAACTAGAATCCAGACTGCGATAAGAGGAAGAAGATATGAGGGAACTTCTTTCAAAGGAGAAGAGCTGGTATCAAAGCTATGCTAAGAAACTGCTTTAAGAAAGATAACAATAAGAGAAGTCTTTGAAAGAACTGCTAAAAAATATTTCAAACTAAACCTAAGCTTCGTAAGCAAAATCTTAAAGCAAACTAAATGTTCAGATCTCTTTCAACAGCGACAGAGCCTAGCAAAATAATTAGGAAATAAATTAGTCTCTGCTTAGTTCAAAGTAAGAAGATGAAAGAAGGTAGCTATTGGAAATAACATCAAGAGCTTAGGAGGAACACAAGAGATTTATTTAGTAGCAGTTAAGCTTGCAGTAACTAAATCAAATTCAACCCTTTGATGTTGAATAAATCAAAGCTAGCCAATTTTCAGAAGAGACGGAGAATAATCTTAAAGTATAATATTGAAGTGATTAAATTTAAATCCATAATTGCTTATAAAAATGGACTGATTAAGCACAAGTCATTTATATTTTAAATAGAATACTCAGGTTGACCATTCTATTATTTAAATCAATTTTTTAAATGCCCTTGAACAATTGAAAGAAAAAGATATTATCTGCTCGAATTAGGTAACTATGAGAATCAGTATAAAAATTATTGAAGAATATAATTTTAAACTGAACAAAAACAATAAGTATTGTTTAAGTTATCAGTCTCACCTTGAAAAGTATGCTTATTTAAGGGATGCAAACTTATTCAAATTAGTTCATATGAGAAAACACTTAAACATCTCTTTCAGTTATATTTTGAACTATACTATATGCCTTTCAAGCACTAGGAAATAATAAACCATCAATCAGTGGCTGATTAGGAATTAAGTGCTTACAAAAGAATATAGAGGATCGTCAGAGAGACCAATGAATATTTTAATTATATACTAAAGCATTTTAATTACTCTATATATAATTCTACGAATAACAACTTATGGAAGATTAACAGACTCCTTCTCAGCAAAGAAAAGTTAGCTATTCATATTTAATTTATCAATATTAAAACAATAAAATATGTTTTCAATTGATTGCATGGTTTAAGCAGCGGATCAGTTAAAATTCAGCTTGGAGAGAGTGAGCAAATAATTAGGTAAATCTTGTTTGATTATGGATGAAATTAAAAAGTTATCTGAAATCAAGCAGGAGCTCAGAACAGACTTCGGAATCAGTTTTGACGAGCCTGCATTTTGCTGAAAAAAGATTATGATGAATTTTAATTTTCTTAAATTTATCCAAGCTCTCAAAATTTTAGCAATCATTGACTTCTTATATTTTCATTCTTTAAAGCTATAAATCCATTTTCAAATGATTTTCATAAAATTGAATTGCTCAAAATATAAGGCAATTCGACTCCTCTTATTGTCTTCTTGACTAGTCTTTTCCTTGGGTAGTGCCCCCCTTGGTTGTTTCCCCTCCTCTTGTGTCCTTAGTTAATTGATTCTTAGGATCATTCTCATCATACTCCTCCTAGCTGGAATACTGCTCTTCTGCTTCATCAGAGTCTTCCTCCTTTGACTATATTTTGCTTAAGAAATCAAACTTTGGAATTACAGTTCCACACATGAAAGGTATTCCAAACATGCCTCCTCCATGTCTTCCTTTTTAATTCCTTCCTCCAAAATCCTATACAATATCGTTACTATTTTTCAAATTACCTCTATTTCCTTGAGTTCATCTTACTCTCTGTGTTTCATTTTTTCCAGATCGTGGAACTCCTTGTGCAAAATATTACAGCTGTTTATTTCCCCAATGAGTATTTTAAAAGCCTCTTGAACACCCTGGTTTGTCATTGCACTCACTTCTCTAAGCCACATTCCTTCTAGCTTTTTCAGATCGTTCTTGTCTAAATTAGCACTTGCTCCTTGCTTTGACTTCCTCTTTAGGTCTTTCTTGTTACCCACTACAAGTTTCTTGGGCTGATACATCATTGCTTTTTTACCCCTACGTTCTGATTTCTCAATCTCTTTAATGGTTTCTATCAGGCAGGATAGAGTGTCGAAAGTTTACCTAAAAATGGAATAATGCATTCAAACTATACTTGTTGCTCGCATCATAGACGAAGAGGTATCCGTGAATTTTACTAGCTGCGTCGCCATTCCCAAAATTATTTTTCACTATGTCGTTTAGAGTTACAGACATCTCTCTTGCGAGCTCATTATAGTCTGGATCCTTGTCAAGAAGAGGATGATCATGAGGGAAGCAGTCAATTATCTCTAGCTCAATATATTGAGGCTCGCCGCCACTGCCTCCCTCCCCTGCTCCTTAATCCTCTCTCAGATTATAAGCTCTGCGATAAATTTGGGCCTTTAAGAGTCGGATCATAATATGGAGTAAAGGAGTTATTTATTATTCTGTTTATGAGAGCAGTCTTTCCCACGAAGGATGGACCTAGCACGCAAATGCGAAACTTTCTGACCTGTCTTCCTTCTTTTATAGCAGAAATTTAGTTTAGAGCTCCCAAAAATCCTCCTCCAGGTGTAGTCATAAAAAACAGAAAACATTATGTCTTTTAAGATAGGTCATGTTTGATTAAAGATTAAGAAATTAAATTATTAAAGTTAACAGATTAGTCCTCATTTTATGAAGAGAAAGCTTTCAAACAACTAATTAATCCTCAATTAGAAACACACTTAGAAGGGTCTGTAGGGTAGACTCTCTGACAAACTGTGAGAAGTCTCTTTACTGCTTGGAGAGTCTTTCTTTAGTTCTCATCGTTAAGGATGTGTGCCACTTAACTTGAGAAAATCTTAGAACGACCAGCTCTCTCGTGAATACCAACCATAGTTACTCCCATAGGCCAGGGTGCATTTCCAATAGCTAGTTCCAAATATTTGTCATGAGCTCTCACATACTCTTTCATCATAGTGTACTGTACGATCAAGTACACTCCATCAATTTAATTTATTTTGGACTCTTATTAACTTTTATCAATGATTTCCTCGTTGACTTGCCTTTTCTTGAGTTGCTTAAAGAAAGGTTTGCAGTGTCTGTAGCATTACTTCTGAGTGCCTAACTCCACTTTGCCCTCTGCACTTCTCAAATAGTTTTCATCCTTTTGAGTGACCTCCCCCTCCCATGCTTTTAGCATTTTCTTACACCATAAGTAGATGAGCATGCATTTCTCCTCTTTCGGATGTCTTTTGCAAGCACTCTCGAACTTCTTATAGTTTCTGAAGCTCTGTCCACTCTTCTCCTTTATCTCAACTAAGTCGTTTATATCGCGATCTCCAATTCTGAGTTCTTCTGCAGTTTTATATATTCCAACTAGGTGATCAACCGTTTGCAGAGGTTGAGTTGAAGAGGACTAAAATTTCTACTTTTGCTGTTGTCTTATTTGCTACAACGTTTACTACTCTCTTTGAGTTTTCTCAGCATCTTATTTTGCTTTTATCTCCTCCATTTATTCTTCGAGTAGTTTCATTTGCTAAAATATATTTAAAGATATGATTTATTTTAACTTTGCTTGAGCTGCTCTAGTTCCTCCTCTTATGAGATGACTTGGTTAGCTTACTCTAGAGGAATATTAGCTTCTTTATATCTCAATTCTAGATCTAGCATCCTTTCATATCGCATTTTGTCAGACTCCCCGAAAAGAGAAGTAGGTTGACAAATTTTTCGTAGCCTAGCTTTTATTTCATCCAAAGAAAGAGGGCATGCAAATAGCTCTGCTTCCTCTTCTTATTTGCTGATAGCAATTAGGTTTTCACTACTTTTTGGGTTTCTCTGTATTACTTCCTATATTATGGCTTTATGATTTGGGTTCCTTCTCTTATTCTTTTTAATGAGTGCTTGTAGTCAATGAGCTATAGGATTGTTAGATCTCTTGAAGCCTCTACTCTTGCTTTTATTTTTTCTCTTCCTCCCTTAGTCTTTGCTCTTCCATATATTTTTGCTGTCTCTCTTTTTCTAAATCTCCCTTCTTCACCCAACCTCCACTTGCAGTCGTTTGTTTACCTCCAAGTTGGTTTTGCTTCTATTCCTTAAGCTTTGCTAGTGTGTCCCTTAATGAACTCATCTTCAGAATTTTAATAAATTAATTACTTCAATTTTCAAAAATCCTTTGTAAAACTCTTGCGAAAGAGAAAGAGTAAAAGATGAAATGTTTATCTAATTTAATGTTAGCTCCTAATGCATCTAAATAGTGTCTTGCTCTTCCTCATAGATCTTCGCTAGGATCGGTTGGGTTCTCATCTTATGAATCAGAGTAAACAGGCAGCTTCTTATTAGGCTTAACCTTCTTGGCTCTCTTAGGTTTCTTTGAGCCTGAGTTATCCACGTGAATTAGGTGTTCGATGCTCTCATCAGTCTCAAACTGAGTGTGATTTAGCAAAGCCTCCTCATACTTGTGGTGCAAGTCCCACCAGATTTGCATGTTTGAAAGCTTCTCAGTCTGCTTAAGGAGTCTTCTCCATCTGTTGGGGCGACCCTTCTTAGCCAAAGTCACACTCAAACGACCTACTGAACCTAATTCATACTTGCTTGCCTCAACATCCACATCGTCAAACAGCTCCAAGTCCAATTCGTACTTGAAAGTGTTCTTGTCCTAATTAAAACTTAAATCAAGGAACTTGGGAGAAAGCTACTTACATGCTTACAGAAGATAGTCATGTTGAAGTTTCTTGGAGAAATGGTGATGTTCTCATTGAAGGTGTCCAAGCAGCCTGGAGTGTCGAATCTTGTGGCGAATTTTACGGTTAAGAATACATAGTCAAGACTCTGAGCCCATTGGAAGGCGGGAGCAATCTCATGGATACCTTTAGGTGTCTTCTCTAAGTTTACCAAAACCTCATTTTGCTTGTTCTTGACCTGTTCTATAGCGTTTCTGATAGTGCTCTCAGCTCCTATAACACATAATCATTTTGACAATCATAGAATGAAATATAGCGTGCTTAACTGACACGTATCGAACAATTTTTCAAAGATATAAAGTTTTCTTACTGTTAGTTCTCTTGGGATCTAGAAGGAAGTATTCATTAATGAGATAGATCACAGTATCGAAGTAGTTTCTTCTGGTACCTATGTTCAGACACCTAAGGAAATTATTAGTATGTGCATCCTATTGATAAATGGATACTAGGAGCATTGGAATATCTTTTGAGTTCCTAAGACTTTCCAAGTTTATAATTATCCTTTGCTGAACTACAACTTACTCCTCATCAATATTTAGCTTTGCTGCATCTCCCTCGACTGACTTGACATATTCTTGAACAAGCTTTAGTGCTTCTGCATCATTTCCAGCTTTGGTAAGACTCGCACAGTCAAATCCTGATGATTGGGAGTAAACTAAGCAGATGGAGGCAAGTGAGCCCAAAATCAGGCAGCTCAGCAACTTCCACCTTCTCTATTTTTCCAGAAAAGTCTAGGCCATTTCTCGATAAACTTAAATTATTTCTCCAATTTTAAATCATCATTTTTAAACAACCCTTGAGAAAAATTGTGAGAAATGGCTTCTATAAAGTTACAGATAGATAGTGACGTTTAAGCCAATAAATAATTCAATGAATAAGAATTACAAATAGATTGCATAGGCTCGTCAATAAATCAATAGTGTACTTATCTCTCAAATAATTTCATCAAACTATTCTTTAAATAAAATATTTAAATTAAGACAGAGGGTTATTGTTTATCTACAAAAATTCTTATCAAATGAAATAGGACATTTTAAATTTGAAGAATATCGAATGGGCAATTAAAGTTGTAAGAGCTGCAGTGACTGTGTGCGTAGAGACAAGCAAACTGAATTTGATGACTCCAAAATTGGTACTGCTCTCCCTTATAAGCCTGAAAAATGTTTCTCAAATAATTAAAATGAGAATAGAATTACAGAATTTTCTAAGAGAGTTTTTAAATATTTGAACATGAAATTAATATAAGTAGACTTTGATTGAAGAGGTAGTGACTAGGATTTGATTGCTTAAAGCGCCGATTTTCCACGAATTTTTCGGATAGAGCCAGCAGAAAATGCGAAAGCTCTCTCAATACACACCAATACTTGCATCTTAAGATTAGCACAGAATCCATTTCTAATAAAAAAGAAGAATCCTTTTCACCAGCCACCAAAATCAATTCCACAACTAGTAGAGCTTTGGGAAACCCAAGCTCTAACTCTTCCCCACAGCCAAACTAAGGCAGACTCCTGAGAGTAAACAAGCAGAATACAACAATTGTGAATACTTTGGTGTGAGCTCATAGGGCAGGGGCAAACAAAACCATATATTTGGCAGGAAATTTTCAGCTCAAGATTATAAGGAAAGTTCAAGAGACCCTGACATACAGAACAAACTAGAACTGCACTTCGAGTAGAACTCTCACTATTACCAGAAGAGAGGTTAATTATCTGATTTAATTGTAATTATGAAGAGATAAAAATACAAAGAGAGAGGGTTGAAAGGCCACTCCGCTGAGACCGTTATTTATCTTCAAATGACTATTTAAATTTAATGATCAGAGCATTTATACATCTCTTTTTTACAATCACTCTAATCCATTCATATTCTACCTATAATAATTTCACATTGAATTTGTAAAAATATTATTACTAAATTTTTCTCTCAAGAGAGTTTTTCGCCAAAGAGTTAAGCTGATGTAGGTGTTCTACGATTTGTTTCAACTGAGGGTAGTGAGCAGGAGTTTGATTGCTTAAAGCGCCGATTTTCCACGAATTTTTCGGATAGAGCCAGCAGAAAATGCGAAAGCTCTCTCAATACACACCAATACTTGCACCTTAAGATTAGCACAGAATCCATTTCTCATAAAAAAGAAGAATCTCCAGCCACCAAAATCAATTCTACTACTAGGTAGAGTTTTGGGAAACCCAAGCTCTAACTCTTCCCCACAGCCAAACTAAGGCAGACAATTGAGAGTAAACAAGCAGAATACAACAATTGCGAATACTTTGGTGTGAGCTCATAGGGAAGGGGCAAACAAAACCAGATATTTGGTAGGAAATTTTCAGCTCAAGATTATAAGGAAAGTTCACGAGACCCTGACATACAGAACAAACTAGAACTGCACTTCGTGTAGAACTCTCACTATTACCAGAAGAGAGGTTAATTTTAATTCTTTGATTTAAATTTGTAAATAATGATGATGAAGAGAATAAAAATACAAAGAGAGAGGGGGTTGAAAGGCCACTCCGCTGAGCAAATCATTCAATCCTCACAATATAAATATCGTAATCTCATAAAGCTTCAGTCATAAAACAAATTAAGGAATTTAAGTATTATTGTCATGGTTTAAAATGATTGTCGCTAGGAAAAGATACAGATATATTAAAAATGGAGTGCTCTTATGCAATAATCAAAATATAACAAGGAATCTATATTCTCTTTTGAGAAAGAAATTAAAGCACGACTATCATCCCCCTCCAAGAAAGATTTATCTTTTAATATATTTCATTTTAAAATATTTGGAAAATACAAAATTTAAGGAAATGAGAGTGGTCAGTTAAAGGTTTCTAGGATTAACCTCCCCAAAAATAGTACAAGAACAGACAAATAAAATTTAGATTACGGAAAAAAGGGTCAATATAGATCCTACAAAAAGTTCTTAAAATAAAACCTCTCATGGTATTTTTTAAATCCAAAATAGACCCAAAGATAAAGAATTTATATATACATTTAATGAAGAGAGATTATTTTGTTGAATTTTCTTTCAATTAGAAGGCAGATTTGCTTTCTTCTTAAGCAAGTGGAGATAGCTCGCGAAAAGAAGGAATGCCCAATGACTATCCTAATTTAAATTAACAGGAAAGATAATTACTACACCCTAGTATACAAATAGTTTTAATAAATAAAAGTATCATTTGTAATTTTTAACAAGGCAGATTTTTCCTATCTTCAAATAATAGCTGAAAAGAAGTAATCCCAATGCTATCCTAATTTAAATTACGATATTTCCTTTTTTTTTTTTTTTTTTTTCAGCCTAAAATCTTCGACGTAAAGCCTCGACCCCTTCCCAAAAAAAGTAAAAATTTGCTTTTTCAAGCTGGATAGATCTCCCATTTTCAAGATCAAAATTTTTCTAAACGCCTTTCTCAGAAATAATGAATACCAATTTCATGGTCAGTCTTAGTAGTTCCCTGATGAAATGAACTCTGAGTTTCCTTTATAAATTGACGATAAATTGAAAAGAATGTCAACTGCTAATAACATTAAATTGAATTCAAAAATTTAAATGTAACTGCTAGCATGTCTCAAATAGGGCTTTCTTCAAAGCAAAGCAAAAGAAAATTGTAAACAATACACTACGAGGATGGAACAGTCTACAGAGGAAAGATTGATGCATTTAGTTAACCTCATGACCATGGAAGGCTTACTTTTATTTTGAGTGAATTAATTTACTACTTTTCCTGATGGATCCTTCTATCAGGGTTAATTTGAAAATGGATTCTTCTCTGGTTATGGAGTGTATGCCTTCTCATCAAGTGAGAGTTCCATTTAATTTATAAATTATTTAAGTTATGAAGGTTGGTGGTTGATGGGCTTGTAACAGGGATACGGAATATGCGTGAATCAATCAGGAGAGAGGATTTATGGATTCTACTAACAAGGTAAATTAGTGAAGCAATACTCTGACAACGAAATTCAGATAATACTAAATGGATTTGATCAGGTAGAGAATCAAATTAATCAGAAGAGAAACTAGCTTCTCTCCCTACAGAAATGTAAGCCCCATCATCAGTAAAAGAGTAGTAATCAAATGATTGCACCACAGCAATGAAGCCATGCAACTAGATATAATAATAACAACAACTTAATCACTATAGTTTGACTCAAGCTTGAATCTCAAGTGTATGACAATATGACTGAATATATAATTGAATCTTTTAAGAGCTGCTCTATTAAGAGCCAGAAACCTATAGTAGCTATACAATTTTTATAGCTTTATTTAGTTATTTTTATTTCTAAGAATCCATAAGCTAATCTTAATTGAAGTCAAAAATTACTTAACAATAAATCCATTATTGCAAGTTTGAATTTTATTAATCCTAAAATGTTCTTATTTTACTTCTGTAATATTATAATTGTACAAAACATAATAAACGGCGATGGAAAGTAAGAAGTTTGAAGTGTTTTGTTATGACCACGAGGATGAAGACCTCGTGCAAAGAGCTTCTATCCTGTCAGCATCGATCCCTCTGCTTGACGAAGAGGTCACTAACATAACTAGCAAAGGCCAAAATAACTCAAGTAAGTGTTGATAATCAGTAACCTATCAAAATAATGAATTAGCAAGCTAGAAGCAAAACTTATTCTTAAAAGTAAACAGCTTTTGATAGTTCAACAGAATCTTTAACTGATGATGAGCTTCCTTAAAATCATTATCGCCAAATTTAATAACTCATAATAGGAAAGGAAGGAATGCAAACTGAAGCAGACGACCTCAATAGTCTTGGGAGTGAGGATATTTATAATAGACCCAGGAATAACAGATAATCAAAGCGCAGACCTACGGGTGACGAGGCAAAGGCAGCTTCCAAGTCTAGGACAAACCAATCCAAAGAGAGAGCCAACTTATACAAAAGAGACCAAAGATATGGTAATAACGTGCAAGATAACGAAACAAGAGATTAAGAAGGAGAGCATAGTATGTTCGACAACTTAAAAAATGCTATTGCAGATTTGTATCTGTCCATCAAGCAAAAAACTAGAGACGATGTAAGTTATCAAAAAATTTTCATTTTTGGTCATTTGAAACTGATAAGTTAAAATTACCTAGATAGGTGCATCTTATGAATTGAAATTTCTTTTAGAATGAGATTGTTACGGATGAGGAAGAGAAGGAAGAGCGAGACATAATTATGTCACTCGACCCCTACATAGTGATAGAGTACATAAAATCCTCAGTGGACATAATTTTGAATCTTAAATTCGAAGAAATAGAAAAGCGACTACTAGATAAGACTTAGAATAATAACTTCTATGGAGCGGCAGATTCAAGCTTGATGGAAGTTAGTTAGAGGCATAATGGAGGAGTGAACTTCGATTCAATTAGAGGAGCAGCTCTGTCAAATAGTAGATCTATCATGAGTGAGAAGAATCAGTAGAATGAAAGTGCAATTCTAAAAGCCAAAGATAAGTCTCGCTCTAAAAATGCTAACAAACCTTAAAAGTAGTAATAGAAAGAGCCAAAATAAGCATTTGAAGGCAGGAGGATGCTGTAACAGCATAGTAATGGCAAAATTAGAAGTGGATCTAAAAGTTAAAGGGATGAGATGAGTGAGCTAAGAAATCAACTCTTTGGGAATGAATCAATCAGATCTCCCATGATAGAAGATGATCACAGGGTAATCATGAATGATCTTGAGGAGAGTGGAAGAGGGTTCCAACACATTGGATCCTCATCCTTCAGATCTAGTGCAAGTAGACTAGATGGGCCACCTGAAGAATATGAGAAGATGATATGGGCTTTAGAAGCAGACATAAGAAAGCATATTCGCATTGAGTAGCAACTCAAACTTCATATCGAGAGCATTGAAAACAGAAATGAAGAATTAGAAAACTAAGCTGAGAAGTTTGAAAAAGAAATAGAAACACTTAAGGAGCTCAGAGAAGCTAATACTAGGTTAGAAAATTAATTGAAAGAAATTTAGAGTCAAGATGTATAAAAGGATGTGTCTATCAAAGGGTTTGAAGAAATTAATTTTATACATTTAAATGGTATATAACTTTAGTTTGAGGAGCAAATAAAAAGGTTCAAGGATTCAGAGATGTTTCTTTAAGGTTAGATAGACAAATTAAAGAAAGAATTGTCAGAAAAGTCAAAGAATACTACTCACGAGCCTATACAGTTAGTGCTAAATTCCTCTCAGCCATTTACTGGCAAAGGTATGCCTGCAATTAAGGAAAAGTCTCTCTCCTAGAAGAACTAAGATATATTGGGCTACTCTTCAGCTAATCAATCTTTCGTTGATAACGGAACCCCAGAAAGAAAAACCCCAGAGCTTAATATGCATCCATACATGCAGACTTAAAATTTGAGTGCTAAAGCAGGCCATGGCCATATTAGCAAAAAATCTCACTAAAGTGGGTCTTTAAGTGTAAAGCAAAAGTTTGCTATTCCTCACGCATTGGTTGAGTCCTTAGGCTTTGGAAATCAAATTGGAGCCATTACTGCCACTTACAATAGCGTTTAAAACTCTGGAAAGCTTGGACAAAGGAAATACTCCTCTCAAAGTCGCCATTAAAATATCATCTAATATTTATACGTCCATAGCAAGGGATCAAAGGGAAGCATACCTAAAAATTAATGGGTTGGTCAAACAAATAATCGGCCTAAATTGTGGAGTACACACTTACTCAAACATTATCAATAACAATATCTCAGGCTTGTCTATAAATTACAGCAACCAAATAATCTTATACTTATATTCCATGCTAAATAATCTAGAATAATGATGGGTCTCTACAATAGTTTGCAAACAATTTTATCAATTCTTAAAACCTACTGAAATAAAACAATCCTGATTTGAATGAAGACAGCAGTAACTCTAATCTCAATTCACATCGCAGATGCAAATCTCAGAGTAAGTATTTTTATTCACTTCATTTCTTAATTTTGTTTTAGTTCAGCACGAAAGCAAGCGAGAAGCGAAATCCATTAAGAAAAGCATTGAGAGAAATACTCTAGATAGGAGAATTATTGATAAGAACTAAAGTATAGATGAACTATTCAGCCTCAATGATTCTCTTCAAAAAATTCATCAAGGCACTGCAAAAGCGATTACTGATCAAAAATTCAGAAAGTCTACAGGAGGCGGAGGGAGTCTTCCGGGTGGAGTTACCGCAGCTCTTAATAGATTAAATGCTGAGGAGGGAAACGGACCCATAGCTAATGAAAGTGTTAAGATCTAGCTCCAGCAGCTCAAGCAATAGCAAACAGTTCTTTTTATTATTTAAGTTAGCATAATTTTATAGCAAACTTTGCTCTAGGGATTCAATAACATAAATCATGATATTTAGAGCAAGAATCACAACTTGGTTTATGACTTCTTGGACTCCAATTAATCCAAGTCAAAGCGGAGAATCGTCAAGCAAAGTGCTCACAACCACAACTTACAAAATTAGCAGCACAGTAGTTTGAATAACACCAACACTAGCATCCATAACTAATCTATGAGCAGAAATGCAAATAACTCCTCCAACTTAGCCAGGTACAACACTCAGATAAGCTAAAATAGTGTAAACAGCAGCATTCTAAATAATAGTTCCCTGCTAAATCGTTCATCTCACATGATGGGCACAGGCAGTTCTAAAAATCAGTAGTAAGACAACCTACATCAGTCCTTGATTCATGTCCAATCGCATTCTATTGACAAAAACACTAGAACTAGAAACAAAAAGCAACAAGCAAATCAGAATCAGTCTTCAGCACCAGGAACAGTAAACATGGGATTAAGAAGCATCGCTAATAATTTGACTCAAGTATGTTGGAAATGCATTTCAAGACTTAAACCAATGGTAATCTAGCAGCATCGTAGCATTAGTCAAGAAATCATAACAACTAAACTATAAACTCGTTGCCGCCTTAGTCTCAATTGATAAATATTGCCTAGCAACTGAGTCAAAATCAGCACAGCAACAGTGTCAATAATTTCTTTTATTTTATAAAGCATTTATTATAGTTTTTAAATAAGCATCATTCTATCAATTAGATACCCGGAATAGATTTTTAAATTTTTAAATAGGGATCCTTTAAAATTTCTAGCGGTGCGATGAGTGGGTAGCAGGGAAAACAGAGAACCTTAACAGAGATGTTAAAGTCAAAGCCCCCCTTAACCTAGGCTCTAAGCTAGGAATAACAGAGCCCAAAAGACATACTGCGATAACTTCAAAGCGGGTGTGGGTTTAAAAAAACGTCTGAATCAGTAGACTTAAAACCCTCAAACCCGGGACCCAAAAGAGAAAGCTTACTCAAACCAACTTTATGTCAACAATGAATCAAAAAGATCAAGCGAAGCCTTGACCCTATGAACATTGACTAATAACTGTAGTTTCATGAAAATAAGGACAAATATGGGACTCAAAATACGATCGACGAGGCTTCTCCCAAAAAATTTTTTCT
>JAJKFJ010022064.1:0-17229 GCA_027382625.1 Tetmemena sp. SeJ-2015 | reverse complement strand
TCCAGAAAAAAGATACCAGCAACTATATAAAATTGAGAGGCCTTCTTTTGTTTTCTATCTTTTGTATCAAATGTATCATTGCTTAAGATGTATTAAGTTCTTTAATAAATAGAGTATTTATACTTTATTAAAATAAATTAGATTAAGGAAATACAATAGATGAATGAATATTATTTCATCCTAAATTTTGACCAAAATGATTTTAATTGATTGAATTTTAACGATCACTTTATAGTTCTAAGATGGTTAGAGGATTAATGATTGACTTTCTTTAAAATAAAAATTTAATAAGGGAAGAGACAGCAACAAATTAACAGAGAATTCAATTTGTAATTTAATTAATCAAAATACAAAGCATAGATAAAAGATAAAGACTATAGCCAGGTAGATTAAGCTAACCCAAATTGTCTAAAATATGATTGAAGAAAACTATACTAAGTAAACCTTCATTCTCTTAAAATTATTATTACGATTCTTTTTATGTTTAGTAAGATTTTGCAATAAAAGAGCGATTTTTAATGATTAATATTGAGATGTAGACATGCATAGATAGAGAACGAGAGAAGCTTGTCAATGTCTCCTTAGGTCTCAGAGGAGTGAAGTCTCAATTCATGTTCATAAAGAAAAGATAATGAATAATAACTCTAACCAAATGCAAGGGTGAGTTTTAACAAAAAATAATTCAAAATTTTGAAATAACTTTGCACGTTCAGAATTTTGAAACACTGAGGCAAAAGATTTCAAAGCACTAATTTGAAACCATTAAAAGAAAACAATGAAAATAATTAAAAACTTGGCATGATCACATCAAAAATACTATTCAAAAGTATAAATCTCATTATGAGCAAGAAATTGAATTTCAAAATGCTGATTCAAAATTCATATTATATTAATCAAAATATAAATAAATTAATAAAAAAGTTATTTTTAATACTCTATTTACCACTTATCTGAATTAATAATATTTAAAAGGTATTAGAATTATTAAATAAGTATTTATCAATCTATGACAAATACTTTTGCTCCAAGCTGAGCTTCTTATCTTTCGCCCAAAAGGTAAATTTATAAAACTTATCAATGAAATATTTTTTATTTTATTAATTAAAATAAAGTGAGTTAGAAAGTAGTCCTCTTTAATTTTTATTTGAACAGGATAGTAAGAGTTTCTAGTTTACAATTATTTAGTCAGTCCAGATTATAATTTCCTTTGAAAAAATATTTTTGATTTATAATTATCATATAATTAGCAATAATTAATGGCGCTACAATAAAAACAACATATTATAAATTGGTAGTTATATTTTAAATATATGAAAAAGTAAAAAGAAATAAATTAAATTTACATTGGAGCTATTCTCGCTCTTAGAAGTGCTATTTTCTATTCTGATAGCAATAATAATTATTACAATCATAATTATAAGCGGCATTATGACTGTCCACATTCTATGAAATAAAAACTTAGAATATTAGTTGAATTAAGAATTAATTCTACTCCTCCAGAATTAGAATGATTATTTATTTAGATATCAGATACTCATAACTAAAAACAATGGTTATTCCCTCACGTAGTTCACGAAACAGACAACTTTTAATATTCCAACTCCTTATCTGCGCTATCACATTACTCTCAGGAAGTCAGCAGCTTCTTTATCTGAGTGATTTCAAAGCCTTAACACTTCAGAACAGTTTTTTGAAAATTTCAAACTCCTAATCTTATGATTTCTGCTTACTCAGGGGAGAATTGACTATCTCAATAATGTGCCCTGCTCAGGCAAATAACTCAACAAATATCCCAAACCTCGGCCTCGTCTCTAAAGATTTCATCCTCTTCGACCGCTTGAGTTCTTCCTTCAAAGACTTCAGACTCGTAAATACAGCATATGGCCAGTATAGTACTGCATTGGATTTATTCTAAAAAGGTGGTTCCCAAAATATAATGAGTTCAACCTCAGATGGCAAAATTCTGCTGCTCGGTTATTTCTAAGATCTGAACGGGAACAAAACTTAGAACTTCTCTCATAAATTACCCTCCACCACAAAGTTATAAAGTTTCTTCTTTGATAGTCGAATTCTTGTTATGCAAAGCCCTCAGAGCGTTGGCTCAAGCCTGATAACTATTGGTGTATATAACTGCTCGGCTCTCACTATGAGCACTGATGAATTGGAGGCGAATACAAATACAAATTTTAATTAAGCACTCCTTTAGACTATTATTCATGAATTAGAATGTGTTTTTCGTTCTCATTCTTAGATTGTGAAATTTTATGAAGTTAAAGCTAAAAAATCCTTAATTAAATGTATTGATAAAATTCTTTCAAATTTTAATAACTTAAAAGGATTGTTAATATGGAAACTTAAATATCTCACTTATTTTTGAGAATTTCAAAAATTGATGCAATTATTGATGCAATTTGCTAATAATATAACTTCTAGCAAGGTTTCAGGTAAAATATTTTTGGGTGTGAGCAGAGACCTGATAACCGACGATTATTAAATTATAGCAGGTCATAATCTCCCATTGAATTCCTAAACTTCAAAATCAAAGTCAGTTCTTTACCAACTCAAAGTGACGTCACTGTAAGTAATAGATCAGATTAGGAATGTGAGCATACAAACGATAGAACTGCCGATCTGCATTGATGAATTAAAAGTTGAACACAAGTTGGTCTCAGTTCTATGCAAAGCTTCAAAGTAGTTACTGATCTATAATAACGACACTATTGGTGGGCCTCAGCATATCTGCCACACTCTCTAATTCGAACTAGTCGATAAATATCGGAGGAAGCAATTCGATAAGTTCGTAATACGATTTTACACCTCTCCAATTAACCCCAAATATTGCTGGGAACAATGTACTCGCAATGTCCAGACTCTATCAATTCTTTAATTTTATAGTGACTATAATAATAACTTATATCATCATTACCTTTTTGTACTAACCACCAATACTTATACTTTATCTGGTAACTTCGGCTAAAAAACAACCAAAGTCTATTACCAGATATTCATGATTGAGCTGATCTATTCTGATGACTCCTCCGATACTTACGTTTCTCAGCAGTAGAACTTAGTTTATAACGATACGCGAAAGTTTACAGCAGATACAATTCAGAGCAATTATTTACTCCTGACGCGCGAAAACTATTAATCTTAGGCTTATCTGTCTCAGTTCTGCTTTTATGATCAGTATATGACTCAACTGTAAGGCTGCAACAGCTGCCCTACTGGCTAGTACTCGCTGACACCTGATGCTAGCTAATGCTACAGGTGCTCTTCAATCAATAATTTTGATTAAGATTCTGAGGCATATGCAAAACTCTCCTTCCTCTGCGCTAATTAGATGCCTGCCATCTCTCAAATGAAAAATTGGAATATCGACACCTACAGAGTGCCGCTTAAACTTGTAAATAGTACTGATCTTAAGTAAAATGACACCAACAGCGGCAAGAACCCTAATTAAAATACTTCATAGACAAGCGGTGATGTATCAGAGAGAGTGCCAGTATACGTCATTATACTCATCATAGTTATCCCTATCATCATCATAGCTATTATTGTGTGCAATTCTACCTTCTTTAATTTTTGAAGCCCTCTTCCTGCTGATTCTATTTAGGATAGTAAGGAAAATGAGAATGGCTTAAAGATAGAGATAACTTGAGCAAAATTAGTAGCACCAGATCAGAAATCAATTACTGGAAGAGAGGAGAGAAAAATTGAGACAGAAAAACGAGACTCTCCATAAAGCTCTTTAGCACTCTCTAGTGATGCCCTACTCTCAAATCCTTCAAAATCTTTACAACTTAACTGAGTGCAACATCTGTTTCGAAACTTTCAAGCCTGCTGATGAATGCAGGGTCACACCTTGTAAACACATCACTCATTCAATTTGCTTACTGGAATGGGTGAAGGTATAAATTAGTAAGAGAGATCTCACTCCTACGTGCCCTACTTGTAATTACAATCTCCTTGAAGAGCCATCTCTAAGCTTAAACCCTCAAGTTATTTAACCTAATCAGGAATAAAATAATATAGAGGAAGAAGCTTATGGAATATTTTTGAATTTGCAATAGCTAATATTTTTACATTTTATGGTAATTAGGTTCAAGACGATTAGTAATTAACGGATAGGCAGCAGCATCAAACTAGTGTAGACGAGCCGATAAAATTCGAAGAGATCCGGCTGAACATAGTCTCCGAAAACAGAGATCCATAAAACCAGTAATGATGGCATTATAAATATTGTTATATTTATCAAGGTGCTAAGTTATAATAAGAGAGAAGAGTATATATAAAGTTTCTAAAAGTATTTATCAAATATAATTAAAGTAAACACAAAGTATAAGAATTTATTAAGCTTTTTAATTTTATTTCATTAATTTATTGAATAACTTATTTTAGGAATAAGTAGAGATTTAAGAGAACAACTGATTAATATTGAGAATATTCTCATTTTATAAATGCATAAAACTTATTTAATAATTGATAATCAGTGTGTTTATAAATATTAAATTTATAATTTGATGAGGAAAAATATAATTAAATAAAAGAATCTTATTAAGATAATATAGATTACCTTCTCTATAAGTGAATCTGAAGGTTCAGCATTACTCTACTATAAAAAATTGAGATATTTAAAACTTAAAAGTATCTTTCTGAGTGATCACTTTCTCTCTATAATTGATATTCAAATGATTATACTCAGCAAATATAAGATATTTTTATTTTTTGGCTCAGAATAAAGAATATTTGTATATTCATGGAGTTTCTTTCAAGTTATCCCTTATTTATTATGATTTTAGTTATTACCTCTAATTATATACATTAATTATTTGCTTATCTTTTAAATTAAATTTATAGTGAATTATTAAATATTAAAACGTGATGAAAATATTAAATCTCATCATATTTTAAAAATAAAATCTACAAGTAAATTATAGTTTTCTCGACAAGATGAGTATAAATCTTAAAAATTTATATATTTTTATCTTCAGAATAAACATTATGCTAATTATAATTAATCTGTTCTTTTAGCCATACAATTTTAGATTCTATAATTGCTTATGAAAACATTAAATTTCAGAAATAATCTATAGTCTAGTTTGAAATATTATAAGAGTAAAATTATGAATTTTTATTGTTAATTTATAGTAATTGAAAAGACTAGTTTGTTTTTTCGTTCCTATCACATTTAAAAATGTTAAGAGCCTATAAATGTGAAATGATAAAATTTTTAGCTCACAATTTTAAAAATTTTAATGACTTTATTATCTAAAAAATATCATAGAATGTTGTATTCTTTGATTATTCGATCGGTTGGGACGACAGAGTTGTTAAAAGTTGCGACTCTCCTATGTTTGCCAGCCCTTGTATTGATTTATCTGAACTTGATTTGCTGTATCCTCGACTGAAGTGAATTCCTTTGGTCCTAATTGAGTTTCACAATCGAATCATTGAAGTCATCTACTTCATTATCCTGAAAACTCATACCCACACTCATATTAGGTTGCTCTTTAAGCTTAGTTTACTTAAGAAATTATTTATCCTCCTTGTCCTCCCTATTTTCAAATATAGAGCCATTTTTGTAACTCTAGAGTAAAGAACTATTTATCATGCTATCCATCTAACCTGAATAAGGATTCAGATAGTCGTTTTAAGCAAGAGAAGATCCCAAAGACCCTCGGAAGTTATTTGGGGTGAATCTATTTTGAAAATTAGACTTGTATTACGTTCTATTCATCCTTAGTCTGTTGCCTTATCGAGACTAGTTCTCGTCTTAAAATTCTGATTAAGATGGGTTTTCAGAAAATATTGAAGAAAGTTGTTTGGCAGCAGTAATGTCTGCTCCTCTAGATATCGTTTAACCCTCTATAGATTTCAAAGTTACTCCATATGTTGGTTTCAATTCCTCATTAAGTTAGAAATACTCTACTCCTTCGCTTTATTTCCCCGAGTTCTTAGAGATAGCAGATAGAAATGATGATGATGCGTTTTATTTTTAACCTTTCACTTATCTTTGAAAGTCATAGTCCTACAGCAAGCTTTCTACTTTCTTCTCCTTTTGAGATTCAACTTTCTGTTCTTTCTCTATATTTTTCCTTTTCATTTGCTCTTTAATAGTCGGCTCTAACTTCAAATTGAAATTTCGATTGGGATTCATATCAAGTTTGGCCTGTTTAAATATAGCTGAGAATTTAATGGAAAATGAAATTAACACACTA
Organism: Tetmemena sp. SeJ-2015; assembly: GCA_027382625.1. NCBI lineage: Eukaryota > Ciliophora > Spirotrichea > Sporadotrichida > Oxytrichidae > Tetmemena > Tetmemena sp. SeJ-2015. Next base: position 11,011 of record JAJKFJ010022064.1, on the reverse strand, counting down.
ATTAAATCATTATGGAAAAAATAGGAGTCATTTAAAGTCTGCCCTATTAAATAATTATTAAACCATTCAATTCAGCGAGAAATTCTAAGAAATTTATATCCTTGCAAATTTTGTGTAGGAGCTCTAAATCCTGAATAATAAGCGACTCAAGTGCTACTATTTCAAATAAATTATAATCTCAACATGTACGCGCATCATATCTCGCTGCTGAGAGAGGCTATGAAGATGATGAAAAAAGAAACTTATATTATTTTTTGATTAGCTATCGAACAAGCTGATTAGGAGGTGTTTGAGCGATTTAAACTGACTCCATTTTGCAACTCTTCATGTACTATTTTAATCAATCACCGATTTTAATTAAAATTTCAACTAGACTCCAGCATTCAATTTCCTGAAGATAATTGGTCTTCCATTGGAATCAAATGTGAACTTATTTTCATCTACTGTTGGTAAATTGAGATCCTTGTCATAGTAGAGATCTCTTGCTTCTATGACACTCATTTGTTTAGAGAAACTTGTGAAGGCTTAATTAAAAGTCTCTGTGCCTCCTTAACGCAAAACTGATGCTCTTTAGTTATTTTATGTATGAGAAGGAGAGATGTTTTAGCTGAAGACTCGTCTTTCTTGCACGAAGCTGGAAGCTTTATTTCTGCCAAAAGCTGACTATTGCTAATTCATTCTTTAAGCTAGAGTATTAAGCTTTTCTTTCTTTGAAGCTATCTAATTTCTCATCATATTTTCAAACTAAGCATCTTCTTTAGATATTCTATTTGAAATCTTGGGCATGTAAAAAATGCAAAAATCATTAATATATTAAGGCGCTAATTTGATTTACTATTGCTCTAAATTACGATTACCCTGAGAGGATGTGTCTTCTGCAATTCTCAGTTCAGAAGTATTCTATTCTTAGTGCTGCTACTTGTTCTTTGAGTTTTAAAATGCTTGTGTCGCATTCAAGAGCATAGACATCTTTCTCATTTAATTTACTGCATCAGCTCCTTTAATTAAGTTCAGCGAAACCTTTTTTGGCTGAGCCTTGAGTGTGGACGTCCAATCGAAGCTTAGATTGATTGTCTTACTTGCTCTCAGCTAGCTTAACTAGTGCATAATATCTTTCTTTTTTGGTTAAGTATAATGCTGTTTGGCCTCATTATCGTTTGAGAAATCTGAGAGCACTTCACTGTCTTCTTCTAGGTTTTATTTATGAAATTTTTTCACCAAAAGCTCATGAGTCAAGTGGGAGTCCTTGAAGTGAGATACTGGCTCGCATTCACAATCAAAGTTGCACTAGCACTAGACTGTTTGTAAATGGCTTAGATTGATCTTATCTTATGGCTTCTATATTTTTTATTCCTAATGCTGAGTCTTAAAATAGCAGTCATCTAGTTTCAAAATATAAACATTTCTAAATAAGTTAAAATGAAATATTATGTGCAACATATAAAAGACTTATATAGTTTGTAATCATGAGTAGGCTTGTTCATTGCAATTATTTGCTAGAGCAGCATTTGCAAGTAACTGATAGCGAATGGCTGTTTCTTTTTATCTGCCTCCACTTCTTCAATCTTTCTCTCCACTTTATTGCTTAGCAAATCCTATATAACTAGATCTACCACTCCTAGAGAACCCAGAGCTTGAATAACATTTGAGTGTTTTAGAGAATCGAAATGGCTGTTCTGCATTTGATAGTTACCAAGCATTGAAGATGGCAGACTGTCTGATTTGTGCTGGCTCTTACTCATTTAGTATATTTAATTGAAAATTAATTTACTTTTTATTTCTAAACAATCATGAAGAAAAATAGAGAATAAAATTTAATCTACAAAATAAATATGTCATGTCTTTTTAAACAATTACTTGAGCTTCTTTGCAATGTCGTCTAGGCTCAAGCTTCCGTCTTTGAAATGGATGAGATCGTCTAGGAACCACCTCTGATTCTTGGTGTAGCCCGAAGCTATGTACTGCAGCCTCAAGGCGGTGTTAACCGAGCCACTATGTGTGGTGAGCGACAGGAGTGTGTCTTTGAGGAAGCCGCTGCAGACGATGAGGCCCATGGAGTAGATGTCGAACGAGGCCTTGGCCGCCAGCACCTCTGCCTCCTCGCGGTGTCTGATCCAAGGGATGGGCGGCAGCCACTGATCCAGGCTTTCCTAGCCAGCCTTGCATGCATGGCGAAAGTTGCACAGGAAGACCTCGGGCGGGGTCTTCCCTATGATGCGAAAGTAGGAAGGGCTGAGACAGCGGTGTGTGACCCCATGCTGGTGCACTGCTCCGACTATGCTGAGCATCATACCAAGTACCTCGACGAGCATCCAGGCCTGGACGGGGTTCTGTGTGAAGATTGCAACAAAGCTGTAGTCATACTCTCTGTAGATGAATAGTATCCCCTCCCGCCAGATATAGACCTGCCTGACCTCGTCGAGACCTTGCACGCCCTATTGCCTGAGGTAGGTGGTGACCTTGAAGTCGTTGAACAGGCGCATCATGTTCTCTGCATCCTCTTGCAAGTCCTGCTTGCTGAAGTGCGAGTGGTGCCTTTCGTCTCCATCTTGCTTCTGGGGCTCCTCCAAGTAGAGGCCGCCTGACCTTCCAACGTGCTCTAAGATCGTATTGAGCTCCCATCGAATTGTAATGAATGGGACTTCCAGCTCATCAAGAGCTCGCGCGATACCTTCGCCTAGTCCTCACTAGAGAGCCGCTTTAAGAATGGCAGTTACCTGGCTCCTTCGCAGTTGAAGGGCCGCTGGAGCTCGTCTGCCACGGGCGGAGCCTGACATTAGCTGGCAGCTAGCGTGGCAGCCACGATTAGGATCTGCCGCATGTGACTAGGGCAGCATCGAAGTCGTGTCAGCGCGCAGGTATAGCCGGCCTCTTGCTGCGATGGCGTCTTGGCGAGGAGCTCCTAGTGGAGGAGCGTCGAGCTTAAGCTATTTCATTACAAGGGGGCTGTACCCAGAGCGCAAGAGATCCGTCCTTCGCTAGGCTAAGCAGGTGCACGGCCTTGAGGGCGAAACAGGTAGGGAAACGCCTCGCTCCATTCGGCTGCAGAGGCTTGCACTAAACGGCGTGTCCCTGATTTTAATTGTTGGTAGCAGCCCTTGGCGCGCGCATGGACCCCGGCATTGCCTCTTGAGCTCCTTTGGGCTTTAGACTCGTGCAATGCGCGCACACTGAGGGCAGGAGCCGGGCCGTTGGGCCCTCTTCGCTTCCCGCCCTCGCCTTCGCTACCAGGCCTTTCCTCCAGCCAATCCGTGGTAGCCCCGCTGGCATCGCGTTCGACTGAATGGGGCCGAGGCTCCTTGCCGCAGCGAAGGCCGCGCTTCCATAGGGCCAGGAACTCGCCGGCTCAGCGCCTGGGCTGTTGCGGCTCATGCCTTGGCGATTGGTGCGCTTCTCCATATTAAATTGTAATTATTCCTTTAAATAATCAGCACTTAAACTTTAGTCACCCAGTGAACCATAGCCTGGGAGCCACCCCACTCAGCCCAAGCATGCTAGCGCTCCCTCAGCTTCCTCGAGGTAAGCAGTGTCCAAGACCATACCTTTTCGCTCATGGAAAACATCCAAAACCATACCCTCCCTGAAATGTCCAAAAGCATAACTTTTTCCTCAAAAAAAAACATCCAAAACCATACCTAATTCCTTCTATAGAGTCTCAAGCCATGCAAGAGGCTCGAGCCCGCTGCAGACAGAGAAAGCAACCTACCCAGCGCGAGCCCTACATTTACCAGCGCTATGCAGCTTCGGGGACACAAGTTTATGTCCTGAAAGATATGGGTCGCCAGCTAATTTAATAGAGAGAGCGCGACTATTAGGTACCCAAGCTCTAATGTAAGCTTATGTACCCCAATTAATTAAGACTTTAACTTATTTTAAAGGAGGACCAGACAGACCCGACTTGACTACAGTCATGATGAACTTCAACCAGAGGGCTCACACGAGCATCAACCAGACTCACATCGTCAGCAGCAAGCAGCTGGAATCGAAGTTCAGCTCCAAGGGGGACCTCTACTCCTACCTCAAGTTCCAAGGTATGCATTCAAATACTGCTTAACCTGCTACAGCTGGCTATCACCTGACCTCCCAGAAGCGGACCAGCCTCCGCTTCCTGAGGGATGTCCTCTCAGGGTAGAAGCTCCTGATGAGGACGGCCGAGCTCACCCAGATCAACGTCCCCAACTACCCTGAGCTCTCCGTGGCGAGCATCTTCGAGATGGTGCGGGGGGACAAGGAGCTGCTCAGCTACCTCAACTACTACGAGGACATGGGCGAGCTGCCTGAGCGCAGCTACATGCTTTCCATACTCGGCACTCTCAGGGGGGACTTCCTATAGAAGCTCGTCCACGCACAGCAACAGCTCAGAATGTCTGGCAGACTCGAGGAGGAGAAGCTAGACACCATCGAGGTTAGCCCAGAGATGCTCCGGAGCCTTGAGGCGCAACCCTACTACTCGAGTAAGAATTCGGGGTACCTAAGTTTATGCTTTAGAAAAGAAGGGCAGAGCCCTGGCATTGTTGAAGGTGACCTCTACTGGGAAGCGTCAGTAGAAGAAGCGCAAGCGGTTTGAGATCAGCTGTGCCTACGAGGGAGCCGGGGAAGACAGCCTCATGGGCGGGAGCGCAATCGGTGGGCTGAAGCCGCTTGACGTTGAGATGGGATTGCTGAGGTCCCCTCCCGCCAAGAGGATGCTGGCTTGAGGTTTTAAATAGGGTACTTAAGCTTAAGTTGCTTTAAAATTAATCCTAATCACTCCAACTCTCTGACTCTGTCTTCCATTCTCCTGAGGCCACGTGCTATGGTGCGCTGGCAGCGAATAGCGCCAGCTATGATGTCTACGTGCTAGGCCTGGCTCACCCGGAAGTCCTCTCGCGTGAGTGCCCGCTTGTAGTGGCCTTTCACTCTGCTAAACACCTCCTCGATGGGGTTGAAGCACGAGGAGTACGGAGCGTTGAAGATGAGCTCTATGCCTGACTCAGAGCAAGCCTGGGCGACCAAGCGAGAGTGATGGGCTCTAAGGTTGTCTAGGTAGACTTATAGCCTTTCCCGTGGATGGTGCACCCGCAGCAGCCGCAGCTCGCGCGTGCGAGGATCTCTATGGTGATCGACATCTCGCGAAGGGCGAAGCCCTCCAAGCCTGCGTGCGAGCTTATCATGCCCAGAGCAGCCATGGTGTCGAGCTTAACCCCCTCCTTGAGTAGCACTTAGTTTTGGTAGGGCTTGGCCCAGGACCTGATGGTGGCGTGGTACGGCTTGAATATCGTTTCGTCGAGGTAGACGATGTACGCCTTCTCGCTCCCGCTCGCGAGCATCTTCCTGTACACGCAAGCTTGTGTCCTCCGTATTTCCTCCTGCTTGCGCTGGCTCAGGCTGTAGTCACTCCTTGTCACCTTGAACTTTACGCCATGCGCGCGATAGATGCTTCTCAGGGAGCCCTTGCAGAGCTTGACTTCGGGGTGCTGGCGATGGAACATGAGGCACCGCTGAGCGAGGGAGAGGTGCTTCTGCTCTGCCAGAGTGTGGTCGTTGAGAAGGTAGCACAAGTGCTCGAAGGTCAATGGCGACCTAGACTTGGCTCCGAGGCTCAACTCCATGGTGGGGGTGAGAGCTCCCCTGCACACTCGCTGGATGGAATACACTCCGACTCCTGTAGCAGCTCGGATCTCTGAGTAGGAGCAGTAGACCAGGCTCTCGGCTGTAGGCTGCAATGTTCTGAACCTGAGCAGGACTATGAGCTCGGACAGCTATGGTGTCGCAGCGTGCTTTCCCATCGCAAATTTAATATAGAGATGGGCTATAGATTATTCTTTCTTTACCCTTTATCCTGATTAATCCTTCTTGAATATAATCTACAATATTATTTCCAAATGTTAATTAGATGATCGAGTTATTGAATTAAGCGCAAGATATCGTGTGGGTGAAATAAAGGATGTTAGAATACGCACTAGAAGGAAATAGAGACTGGGATGGCGTGTCCATAAATAAGCAAAGATACTGGTTAGAGAGATAAAGTATTGCTAAATCAATCAATGAAGCTCTATTTGCAGTTGAAGAAATCATTGGTTATGAGCAATATTGATATAAAGGAATTAATACTGGGTGATACTGGATTGTTAACTTCGCTCTATCGCTCTCAATTCATTTATTGCTAGCACTACAGCTGAACCTAGCAGGCATTTCACTCTAGTGCTAGTACTGGGCTCAGTAGTTGTCGACGACGTCCTTGATGGCGTTGGCTACGTATTCGACGTTGCTGGTGGTGAGTCCAGCGACGGAGATTCTGCCGTTTCCAGTCATGTAGATGTGGTGCTTGCTGATCATCTGCTCGCATTGCTTGGGGGTGAGTCCGAGGAAGGAGAACATGCCGATTTGGGAGGTGATGTGGTCCCAGTTGCCCTTGGTTCCGTTCTTAATGAGGGCGGCCTTGAGGAGGTCTCTCATGGTGTTCATTCTGTCGGTGACAGCCTTGAGCTCGGTGAGCCACTGAGTGCGGTTCTCCTTGTTTACGAGGATCTTTCCAGCAATTCTAGCTCCGTGGACGGGAGGAGAAGAGTAGTTGGATCTGATGATGATCTTCACTTAAGAAAGGACTACTAACACATACCAAATAGCTAATAATTATGATAAGACCTTCTCAGCAGTGTCTTTGTCGGAGCAGACGACGTGCATAGCACCAGTTCTCTCTCCGTAAAGTCCCATGGTCTTGGCGAAGGATTGAGCAATCACCATCTGGAATCCTTCCTTAATGAAGTGGGAGATTCCTTGTCCGTCCTTGGCGAGGTCACCTGAGGCGAAGCCCTGGTAGGCTACATCAAAGTAGGGGAAGAGGTCGTTCTCCTTCATGACTTGGGCGATCTTGGCCCACTGCTCGGGAGTGGGGTCAACACCGGTTGGGTTGTGAGCGCAAGCGTGGAGAAGGATGATGGAGCCTGGTTGGGCGTTGGCGAGGTCCTTGAGCATGCCGTCGAGGTTAAGACCCTTGGTCTTGGGGTCGTAGTAGGTGTACTCTCTGACCTCTAGTCCAGCAGCCTGGAAGATCTGAGTGTGGTTGGCCCAGGTAGGCTTTGAGATATAGATGGGGGCGTTTCTGAACTTCTTGAGGTAGTCAGCAACGATCTTGAGAGCACCAGTTCCAGATAGGGTCTAGCAGGTGGCGACTCTGCCGCTGTTGACGTCGGGGTGGTCCCAGCCGAAGGCAACCATGCGGGAGCCAGTGATGAAGTCGGAAACTCCTTCAATGGGAGCATACTCCTTGTCAAGAGAGGCATCGTTAACGATTTCCAGCTCAACCTTCTTCACGATGGGGAACACGTATGGTTTTCCATTGTTGTCTCTGTATGCTCCGACTCCGAGGTTAACCTTCTTGGCATCCTTATCATTCTTGAATCCGGTGGTTAGGGAAAGGATGGGGTCTGCGGGTGCCTGAGTAATATGAGCGAAGGCGTTGACTCCGAATTTAGTGGCCTATGAGGCGAAATGTTGGTTGATCTAATCAAGTCTCTCCATTGTGATTTTGTGTTGTTTGTTTGTCTTGACTGAAAACTTACAATCTATAATTTAATTATAAACGTAAACGTCACTACCTTTTTAAGATTCCCCTAATTCAAAGCTCATTTTTCGCGCTAGACTCTTTTATCTATGATTCCAAATTTTTAAAATTTTGTGTTTTAAGTTAAAATTATTCGAGAGAGGTCTTGAGTTTATGAGGAATGTGGGACTGATTACTGATCGCAGATTGAGAGAGCTACAAGCCAACCCTGTAGATTATTTCACTGCGTAGAGTGGCTACTATGGTGGCTCAGGAGTTTATAACTCTACCTAGTCATAGCAGTTCTACCCCCCATAAAGCTATGGTCAACAGCCCGCACTCTCTGGTTACTATTAGCAATAGGCTTAACCTTAAGCCAATCAATAATCCAATACTGGCTATGCAAGGAGAGTATTCCAACCCTCAAACCCTCCAAACACTTTAATAAGTATTGCTCTCATTTTTATTGCACTGGCTATTAGAGCAGTTAGACCTAAAACTAGCAACCTCTGCAGTTTAAGAAATCTCCTGTGCCCTTCTAGAAATCTTAATCTTCTACCTTCACTTCGCAAGCCAGTGCTGCAAGCTATAATTAAAATTGCAACAACTACAGCTAAGGCTATTAGAGACAAGGCAGTTATACCTATAGTAGCGGTAATACTAGCACTCAAAGCTATGGAGGCAGTGGTAGAAACACTGGCAACGGAAACACAATTTATAGCCCTAAAGATTTTATCAAGAGAAGATGAAAGCATTTTCAAGAAAGCAAACGATCTGCAAATGATGAGATGTATTTGGACGCATAAGAGCGTATGCGCAAGGAATAAGGAATTAATTTGCCCGTTCACTTGCTCTCTTCCTTTTAACGGAAACTTATTTGCATTTAATTACTGGCTTAATTTATTATCAATAATCACTCTAAGAGTAAAATTTCCCTTTAATTAATAGGAACTTGAATTTCAATAGAATATTGCTGTATTGATAGAGTCCTTTAAGATGAAGATTCTAAGTTAAAGATTTAAATTTATTTTAAATATATTAATCTGATGCGCCTTTGCTCTCTCCTTTGCTATATAGGGGTTTGAAGAGAAGTTGGGAACTGGATTGGTGATAGGGTTATAGTAGCCCACAGTAATCTGTCTTTTCTGCTCAAAACTCTATCTCATCGCCTCAGGATCTGAGTCAATATGTAAATTCACTCCTAAACATATTCTTTAAAAAACTGAAATCTTACTCTTGCTATGAATTGAATCCTTAATAGGATGAGAATCATGAAGAGTTATCTGATGGGAAGCAGGTTTCAAGAGAGCACCGTTGGATGAATTCCTAAGGAGTGAGGCTGAGCCTAGAGCACCTCCACTTAGGTTATTCATGGAGGGATGCTCTGAGAGAACTCTGCCACCTCCTCTAGCACTAGAAATACTATTGTTAAGCAGCTCACCCATTGTAAGTCCATTTTGAATCGACTGGTTCAACAAGTTTTAATTAATAAGAGAGGTTGACTCACTTTTAAAGTTAGCATCTGGGCCGAGCTTAGCTGATATATGGCTTGGAGTCTAAATATAATCAAATGTCCCATTCACCAAAGGCTGTGAAAGTTACATGTTGACAGCCTTTCTTAAAAGAGGAGATGACCCTACTGACTGAATGTTGGATATACCAGGTATCATAGAGTGGACAGTTGTTTCTCCCTCTTTGTAAGATCTGAGATCGAGTCTATTCATTCTCTTTTCTTACTCTGTCATACTTCCATAATTGTTCCTGAGTTTAGTGTGGATGGCTTACTGCTAGTCCAAAGTCTAGCCATATTATTTTTGGTGATGTCTAAGCTCTTCTTTTCTTTGCTCCTCAAAGCGCCTCAATTCCTCCTCGAAGATTTTTCTGCTTTCTAACTCGAGTCTGCTCTTCTCAGCTTGTCTTTCTCTTTCTCTCTCGTGTAACTTCATCATGAATAAGTTGAAGTCCTTGATCTCTCCTCCGCTGTTCAGTTGGTTTATTTCCTTTTTAATTTTCTTTTTTTTTTCCTCAATATTGTTATTCAAAAAAGGGAAGAAATTTTATTTCTTAATCCATTTTTTAGAAATGTTATTCTCCCAATTCGTCATAAGCAGCTCCTTTCTTACTTCCTCCTCAAGTACTCTATCCAAGTGTTACCTTGCTCTGGAGTTTAAGCTGCTCTCAAAGTCTGCGAAGAACTATCTGTAAACTCTCTCCTTCTCCTGCAGTAGTCTTCCATTTTCTTCGCACTACCTCAAGTAATCAATCCCTTTCTGCTTTTCCTCTTGAGACTGCTAATCTCTTAGCTTATCTCTGTACTGTCTGAACTTATTAAGCTGCTCGTTCCACTCCTGCTTCTCTCTAGCTCTTCTCTGCTGTTCCTCCTCATTCGTTTATAAGAGAAGTTTTAAGCGCTCCTTATCTTCGAACAAGTTACGAAGTTAATCCTCCCTGGTCTTAGCCTGAGATTGGTCTAGCAACTGCTTATTGGTAGTGGACACATAGGCTTTCAATTCTTAGTCTTCTTGTCGCTTGAGTGAGTTGAACTCCTCTAGTATTCTCTGCCTCTCTTAATTCTCAACTTTTTAAGTTTAAACCTTTCTCCAAAAGAAAAAAGAAAATTAATTTCATTTTTATTAAAAGTTACTTTCAGGGTTTTGATCCTTTGGTCTTGAGTGGACTTGAGCACACTAGTTCGCTCTTGTAGAAGTTCTGATCTTTCTTCTTCACCTCAGCTTGCATTCTTTGTTCGTGCTGATGCTTTCTTAGTCTCTAGTCCCTCAGTGCTTTCCACCACCCCACTCCAAATTTAAGGTTAGACACTCTCTAAACTTTTTGGAGTCTAGCTTTGGTCAATCTTAGAAATTTGAAGATCATTCCAAAGCTTATCCCTAAACGTCACATCAAACATGAAAGTTATATTTTAGAGCGATATTATTTTAAGAATCAGGGGGGAAGCAAAATTTAAATTAAAAAAATCAGCAAGGGGAAAAATCTCTTTGAAAACGCTGGGTAGTTTAGACCTCGCTAGCTGAAAAACCCACCTCTGGGGAATTTTTGAGGGAGTAGATAATTTAGAGTAAGTTGGGTAAAATTATGACTCGCTTAGAAAAAATGATAGCTAAAAAAGACCGCTAGGTAAATATAGATGAGCTAGATATTTTTAAGATTGAATTGCAAAAAAAAGATTGGATCGCTGGTCTTAAAGTGCTTGTCTTTTATTTCAACTTTTACACTGTCCCCGACGAATTTTAAAACCCGTTTAGTAATTTTAAAATAAGATAGCAAAATCAGACTCGCTCGGTAGAATTATGTGATCTGGGTAAAATAATGACTCGATAGGTAGATTGAGAGTTTGATAATTAATAATGACATTGACAGATGCAAGGTAAGATCGCTATTGTGAAAGTTGCTGCTTCTGATTTTAACTCTGACCTCTTTCACACGAATCCGAACCGATTTTCGAGCCATTCTTATACTGAGCCCCCC
>JAJKFJ010022062.1:0-15009 GCA_027382625.1 Tetmemena sp. SeJ-2015 | reverse complement strand
TTTTCAAATTTTCTAAATTCTAATAATAGTGCAAAATATTTATTTAAAGAATATAGCTAGATTATTGAAGTACTTTTTGCTCTAAAATTATTCAGAATTGGGTTGCTTTCTTTAGAGATAAGAAGCATGATTTGCTATTTTATTTACTTTAAATAACTTGGTACTTTAAAATGATATAAAAAGTCATGCATTTGTAGAATCTGAGTTGCAAGAGAAGAACCATTGGAGCTAATCTTCTTTAAAAACTAAGTTTGTGTAAACATAAATTCTGCTAAATTTGTCCATTTTATTAATCTATACTTTGCTTAAAATGTCCACTTGCTAAAATTGTCCATTTGCTAAATTTGTCCAATTGCTAATTTTGCTCAAACTTAAAATTAATATAATGCTAATTAGAATAATGGGGCCTCTTATATGAAGAATATAGATAGACTAGACAGCTGAGATATTTAGAGAGCAACTATTCTCAGCCAAGAATAATCTCCAATCTTTGATTTTGCAGATACCTAAATAAAGGAGCAAAGCATCTCAACATATTCTCTGATCTTAAGATAAAGTCCTCAGCAAAGAAAGAAAATTCAACTAGACCAACGCAGACTAAAGCAATGTTGAACTTAGTACCCTTGCTTCTTGCTATGGCATATCCAAGGTTGAACATGAAAAATAGGAAACTGGATGTGGATACACAAAGAGTATAGGAGGCAGCTCCCTAAGAGATTTCTACTCAAAAGCTCATATCTTTTCTTAAAGTAAGTCAAGGCACTATTTACTATAATCCTTATAGGTTAATTTATTAATTAGTTAAGAGGCAACAGTATAAAAATTGGAGCTGAAGTGAGAATTGAACCTGAATCAGCATATGCTCTACAGAGATATTCATATGATGTGGGCCCCACTCCCATCTCACAAGAGAGTCCCAACAAGAGTTTAGTCCTCAGGAAGTTTGGAGAGATGAAGTTAGAACTTGCAATTAAGAAATAAGAGCCATAGAAGCAGCAGTTTTTACTCAGCTTCAGAGCTGTGATAAGCTATGATATCATCATAAGTAGCAAGATAATTGAGTGCGGTTTTAACTCAGTGATTATTGAGAACTACATCTACTAGACTCTACTCTATTTGCGCACTGCCACAGATATTCAAAGTGTAAGCATAGTGCTTCTAACGATCAGCACAGTGAATCATAAATACTAAAGGATGCTTGAGACCATGAGAAAATTCAAAGCTGTGGTCCTCTTCAATGCAGCATATTCAACATGGCTGAACTCAGTTGAGTCGCTATTTTCACATGCGAAGAGCTATATGAAGATCCAGCAGATGCAGAACAAGTTATATACTCTTGAGGTCAATTTTAAGGCAGCAGCTTGTTAAAAATGTCACAGTGATTCTGAGTGCGAAGACTTAGAGAGAGATGATAAGTATCTGGATGCAGAGCATGAAGAAATGGCAGCAAAATCTGCGCTAAGATCACATAAGATGCATTCTTTATATATTTTCGCAGGCGAAAGCCATTCATGCATAAGACGCAGATATATCTAAGTACAAGCAATCTAATAATCCATTTTCATTTTCTGAATAAGAAAAGATGGGTTTTAGGGTTGTGCATATTGGTAATAATTTATAAAAATATTGAGTTATTTCTAGAAAATCGCTCTTTTTTATTTTAAATAGCTGCGATAAAAAATTAGAAATGAAGCAATATTATAGTATGTTAAAGCCATTAAATGTGTATTGTTTCAGATCAGGGGCAAATAAATATATAAGTATGATTTAAAATTTTCAAGGTTGTGCGGTAGGTGTAAATTAAATTGGTAAAAAAAAATTTCCCCAAATTAAATTGAAGATTTAATTTGTTTAATTTCAATTTTACACTTCATTCTGATTTCTACAATATTATGTTACTGTGCCTTGTGCATAGCACTCCACGAGAGCATCAGATTTGCATAAAATGTCAGTTATTGATGTTCTTCATCTTTCTTATTTATTATTAGATAGCTCCATATTTATCTCTTATTCTGCTTGATTTTGCTACGAATTAAGTTCAAAAACGCAGTTTAGTAGTGCTAGTAATCCGTTAGCAACCATGTTAGTAATGTTGACGTCACGAAAGGCTTTAAAATAGCTGCTACTAATTTCATTGCAACGCGATTGAAGTGCTACAAATTTTAAGTTGCCAGCAACTTTAGTATTGCTACTAATTAAGTTTTAAGTATAATTAGTATTAATTTAATGGAGCCACCACATAAAAAAGGAGCTCCATCTTCACAACTTGCACCTGATTCGCTTAGTTCTCTAGCTCTATCTATTTAGCTTGTCATCCTATAGTATCTAAATTATTAAATAGTAAGACTTTAGCTTCGTTCGGTTCTATTCAATAATAATAACTTTGATTTTCAAATAGAACAACGAGTACTCGAGCAAGATGTGGAAAACTTGAATGTTAAGTGATTAAGAGTGGAAGCGTAAGAGTGAGCAACAGGTTCCGAAGCAAGGAAGACCTCTACAGGTACCTCACTTAGCAAGGTAAAAAAGAAGTTTTTCATATGGAGTACCAATAATCTTAGTTGGTTTGTTCCTTCCGACAAATGTATCGAACAAAGATCTCGTTCCTCAAAGCAATTCTTGCTTGATGAGAAGAAAGCTCTCAAAACAATTTCGATGCAACTGATGGAGATCCCAAACTATCCTGAGATCTCAGTCACTAATATCTATGACGATGCGATGGGAGATCGGGAGGTTGCTCTTTTCCTTTACTAAAAAGGGAACCAACTCTCAAACAAGTTGCCAGAACGAAGGTTCTTTTTTTTGGCGTCCTTGCTACTTTACGTGCAGAGTACCTCAAAGAGTTTTCATTGAAGATGCACACAGGAAGAGATTCTAAGTAGGGGAAAAAGACCCAAAAAGCAAGGAATAGTTATCAGCGCGAATGGTTTAAAGCAGCTTCAAAAGTATCCCTACTTCTCTGTAAGTTTTAGAGTTTAAACTGTGTAGAGAAAACCTGGCACTGGCATCTACTTAATGAAGGAGAGAGCAAAGGTATTCAGAGCACGGAAGCAAAATACAAGCAGCGAGGTGAGCAAGCGTCTATCACTATACAAACTTAGGGACGACGAGATGCACATTGATGCGGGAGCAGGTCGAAGATGAGGAAGTAGGTCCATTTTGGCCCAACAGAAGAGAGAAAGGAACATCTTAAGAATCCCTTCTTCCCAGATAAGCAAAAGTGACTTAAGTCATTAAGTTAAGCTTAAATACTTTTCCTAAATTTCACTCTACCTTATCTCGCACATAACTTTGTCTTCTCTTCTTCCACTCTCTTACAACGACTCACTATTTAAATCCTCTGTATCGATAGCTTAAACATGCATCAAGTGATAGAGCAGCAGCTTCTTATAGTATCCCTTTTAACTAAGTTCCAGCATTAAAACTCAATGCCGTTGAACTCTGGCTAGTATGGAACATTAAAAACAGGAGTAATGTTCAACTCAGCGTATGCCTTCTCGCTTCCTTTGTCTTGTGGACGCTGAGGTTGTCAACGAGTAGAACGATCTCACCGTCTGTGATTTCTCTCTGAGCTTCTTAAGGAAGGGAACATACTGCTCTCCTTGATTAGAGCGAGGATGAAAGGGAATAAGCTTCTAAGCCTGAGTCTTCGCTGATTCCTGCGAGTAACGCACTTGTGTTATATTTAGTTTCTATCGTAAACTTCTATGTTATCGTGCTTCTTGTGCCAACTCTTTTCATGAAGTAGTTCTGTGTGAGCACAGCTTCTTCAGCACATACAAAATTAACGCTATCCCTCTCACACCCGAGCAGCTAGTCGTAAATATATTTCAAGATTATTATAATAAAATGGCTTAGTGAAGTCTATAAAAGCGCTTCACTCGATTTACAGTTTTGTACGTTATGCCATTTCAACGATAGGGTGTTTGCTTACAGTCTACGGAGAGATCTTGAGATAAGAAACTATCTATGGAAGATCTCCCCGCGCTACTCCAAACTGAAGTGCGCTTAGTGGAAAGAGTTTGAGGATCAACCAAATAATTGATGTGCACATCTTGAAACTTAAAGGCGATGAGGAACAGCTGCAACTCCTAACTTTTCTCATCTGCAAAGCAACTTTCAAATGCAGGAGTATAAAATTGGGGCGCGCTGGCACTCTCAACATTTTTGCGATGGAAGTCGATGTTGAAACTGGCTAATTACTACTGATAAGGATGACTAATCCATACCTTAGAGTCAAAATGAAAATGAGATAGGATGGATCATTTAGTTATTTTTGAGTAATTTCGCGTTTGACACGCATGATTGTAAGTATTAATATAAAAATTAATTATTCACAACTTATTTTCACTTTCTTATCATATCACGGGGTTTCGAATGCCTTTAATTGTAATTGATGACCGTTTTAATTAAAGGTGGCAGCCATCTATACTTAGAATTAAAATTGAGAATTAAAATTTAAAGTAATTTTTATAACAAAGATGGAGTTGACTTCACCTTGTGAACTGCTTGCTGGGACTTAATTTGAGAGCCACCGATTTTAAAAAACAAAATTTATTAATTACGAATAACACCATAAAAGGCAATCTTACTCTATAAGATAGACAAAGATGATATTTTATTTTTTTCTATCCATTATCCGAATTTCTCTATAAATTAATAAGTTTAAAATCAAAGTTTGCTCTATAGTTATCAATTTTCTGTATTATAATCTTTTAACATTAATTTTTTCCTTTCCTTTATCATTTATGTTATTTAATCTCTTAATGTTTTAATTTGTTTGTTAAACTCTCAATTTTTATATTTTTTTTAAA
This sequence comes from Tetmemena sp. SeJ-2015, assembly GCA_027382625.1. Classification (NCBI taxonomy): domain Eukaryota; phylum Ciliophora; class Spirotrichea; order Sporadotrichida; family Oxytrichidae; genus Tetmemena; species Tetmemena sp. SeJ-2015. The sequence continues at coordinate 10,195 of JAJKFJ010022062.1, read as the reverse complement.
TGGATATTTGAATGCTTAAATTAATGTTATTTAATGAATGAAGATGAACTGAAGAGTGATAAAATACATGTGAAAATCAATATTAATGATGAATTTTCAAATTGTGGATAAAAAATAGTTAATTTGTTAACTCAATTAAAAAGAGTCTTTCTAAATTAGTTAAATTGCAAACTTATACCTACAACAACTATCAAATTCGTCAAGAACTTACTCAAATTCTAATAAGTGATGATAAAGTCCTATAGTTTTTTAATTTTGATTAAGATTATAATTTTAATTTCAAAATAACTTAGAGATGGCAAAAAATTTATATCAATAACATATATGCGAAAATATTATAGAACAAATTAATATTTACAAAATTTGCGAGGAAATATAACTCTAAGGGTAGCACCTACCTATATCTATCTAAGATTAATTAGCATTGATAAGATGTAGGAAACGTAGAGACTCAATGCATCATTATCATTGCAGAAGCAAGAAGCAAGTGCGCTCTCAAGTCTCACGCTAAGAAATGCTGTATTGCACCTAGAGAGCGTATCGAAACTTCATCTGCGATAGAGAGTGAGCAGCTAGCAAGCATCTACTCTTGATTTACTGTGTATTTACTCTATGTCGCTCACTTATCTCTGTATGCTTTAATTAGAAATGATGATTACATACTTGAAATGATAATTAATGATAAGTGCAAATGCATTTTCCACTTGATAGCGTAACTTACTTGAGTGCGTTTGATGTGCGATAAATGCGCCGTGAAATGCTCTCTCAAATGATGCTACTTGCGCTCTTGTTGCATATCGAAAAGTAGAGATAAAAGGCTTGTACTGAAAAGTGCGATAGTCATTTTCACTCCATCATACTTGAGTTTGCACTTGTATCTCAATGAACACGCATGCCATGAGTGCGCACTCTAGTGATTCATGTTTGCACATGATGTATGAATGATGCTAGCATGCAGGAGTAGTGATGCACTTCGCACAAGCAGAGTTAGCAGTGAAAGAGTGCGCTCTCAATCAAAGTGCGATAGTGTTCCTCCTTTAATAATCAAGAAGGATTTGAGAAGATAAAGGGTAAAGAAAGAATAATCAATTTGAAATTTTTATTACACATCGCAATGCAGAGGAAGGGACTTTCCTCAGAACTCACCCAGCTTATAATCCTGCTGAGATACAGATCTTTAAAACCAACTTCTGAAAGCTTGGTCTATTGTACCTACTCTGAAATATAGGCTGCCATTGGAGCTGGCTTGTACTCTATTCAGAAAGTTTGCCGAGATGCCCTCAATCCTTCTTTCGAGCGACACTAAAGCTCATAGTCAAGAGCGCAGCTGACTTTTGAACACCTATGCTACCTTCTGAGCGATCACACCTTGGCAACATGGAAGCACCACTCCCTCTCACAGTGATGCCTAATGTTCCATCGTCAATACCCGGAAGTCAAACTGTGCAAGGGCACTCTGGGAAGAATCTATCACACGCATGGCGTCAAGTTCAAAGTGACTAGAAGCGACTACAGCTTGAGTAGTCATAAGCGCGAAGAGATTCTTAGGACATAAGTGAGAGTTTATAGGCGAGTTCTGGCTTGTGAAGGCGAGAGGGCTTACATCGTATACCTTGACGAGACTATCTTTAAACCCTACCACGCCACCATCAGGTCTTGGGCGAAGCCATACCAGAACCAAGTACTACTCAAGGAAGGGATAAAGCTAGACACCATGGCTGCTCTGGTTATGATAAGCTCACACTCTGGCTTGGAGTTGTTCGCACTGCGAGAGATGTCAATCACCATCGAAATCATCGCCAACTAATTGAGGCAGCTTCGAGAGCGCCATCCACAGAAAATGCTCATTGTCTTCTTAGATAACCTCAGAGCCCATCACTCTCGCTTTGTTGCCTAGGCTTGCAGTGTCTCAGGAATTGAGCTCATCTTCAACGCTCCATATTCGTCGGCCTTTAACCCCATCGAGGAGGTGTTCTCTAGAGTGAAAGCGCACTACAAGCGGTAGCTCGCGCAAGAAGACTTTAGAGTGAGTCAGCCATAGCACGTGGACATCATTTCCAATTCCATTCGGTCAATAGAGCAAGTAGATTGTCGAAACACCATAGCGCGCGGCTTAAGGAGAATGGAAGCGAGAGTGTTAGAGTTAGAGTGATTACGTTTAATTTTTAATAAGCTTAAATTTATGTACTTTATTTCTCCCATCACGCCAACAGACGTTTGGCAGGAGGTGATCTCAGCATGCTCATTTCTTGATCCGGAGGCTTCAAGCTATTGACAAAGCTGCCATTCGAATTGAGTAGTTCTGCTGAAACCTCGTAAGAGCAACTAATCTCAAATCTCTTCCTCTTCTTCTGCTGTCTCTTGCCAGGGGATTTGACTTTGAGAAGAGCCAGAGCTCTACCCTTTTTCTCTAAACATAAACTTATACTCCTGAAACTTACTCGAAAAGTATGGCTGCGCTTCCAAGCTCCTGAGCATGTCTGGACTGATCTCAATGGTCTCGAGCTTTTCTTCCTCGAGTTTTCCTGAAACCCTCAACTGCTGTTGCGCATGAACGAGCCTCTGAAGAAAGTCTCCTCTGAGAGTGCCGAGTACTGCAAGCATGAAGTTTCTCTCAGGCAGTTCTCCGACATCGTCGTAATAGTTGAGATATTGGATTAGCTCTTTGTCCCCCTTTATCATCTCAAAGATGCTCGCCACAGAGAGCTCTGGAAAGTTGGGCACGTTGACCTACATCAGATCCCCTGTCTTGATCAGTAGCTTCTGTCCTGACAAGACGTCTCTGAGAAATCGCAAGCTGGTCTTTTTCTAGCTTGGAAGATGGAAGCCAGCTATTGCATCATCAATGATAATGAAATGCTTACCTTAAAACTTGAGATATGAGTATAAGTCACTTTTAGAGCTGAAGCGTGGCTCTAGCTGTCTGCTGTTGATAATGTGAGTCTAGTTTATACTTGTCTGGGCTCTGTAGTTGGAGTTCATTGTGACCTCTTCTAGTTCCAGCTAGTCTTGCGCACACTTTAATAAAGTTTGAGATTGATTATTTTTAAGTTACCTAAGTTACTAATAGCAGCTTGAGTACTTAATAGAGGATAGTGATCGCTTAATTATCGATCGAGTAAATTCCTTTGAGAACTTAAGCTTATGTCTTCAAGGATAAGTCTCTCATGGAGAGCTCCCTCAATAAGAAACGCACACCTCAAAGCACTATGGCTTTCTGCTAAGTTGGATGTTTTCTCTACAGATGAGCATTAGGTATGGTTTTGGATGTTTTGGACTGAAAAAAAGATATGCTTTTGGACATTTTTTTGAGTTTGCTTTTGGATTTCCAAGAAAGTAAAATGAGTATGTTTGACTTACCTTAGAGAGCACAGGGGAGTCACCATAGACCATGAGAGCAACTGCCAAAGAATAGGAGGTGGGCGAGCCCTGCTATGGTTAAAAGGGTAACTTAAGTTTATGTGTTTTATTATTTAATAGGAATTACTTACTATTTAATATGGAAGCCACACCCCAATAGCAAGCTGGACTCACAGCCAATAGAAGCAAAACCCAAACAGCAGCATAGATCTAAATCAAGGAGAGCTCCAACCAGCTATCCATAGCCTCTCTGCAAAGAAAACGAGGAGAGGAGCAATACGACTTGTGGCTCCAGCTATGGTAGTAACAAAGACTAGGCCGCCAAAAGAGACAGGGCTAGAAGCCTAGACAATTAATGAACTGCCAGCAATGCGGAAAAATCTATAAGCCAAAGGAACTCAAAAGACATCTCAAGATTCACAAAAGAGTCCAAGACTGCTATTAGCAGTTGAAAATCAGAGGCAAGTATGAATGCATCATATGCTCTGAAAATATTCCTGCCTTTAGGAATTCCATCCAGCTTAAAGAGCACCTAGCCAAGCATCCAGTAGAAGCTCTTCTCTAAAATGGATACTCACGTGTCCTCTTGCAGCCGCTCAAGCAATTTTAGATATAAGATCCCAGCGAGACTCTGAATGAAAACAGTAATGGAATCACTGTGGCAACTCTTAACCATCCTCAGTCATCACTGTGTGATTCAAATAAGAAAGAGTTGCAGCTGGAGGAGTAGCAATAACACTTCTCGGATTGTTAGCATTCTATAGAAGAGGAGCTCAAGAACTGCTAAAATTCTATAGAGTTTGAGTGCTCTCAATTGAAACTCCCACATGCAAATTCAATATCTCAAAGCCAACTCGAGTTAGTGCTTGACGATTTGGGAAAGCATTTCAGATTCGGTGGGAGCTCTTGTTTAAAATTTGAACACAGGGCGGCTAGGGGCTAGCTTTTTTTGCTCCACCTCCCCCCCCTATGAATACAGAGGACATCATGAGTACTTCAGTAAGGACGACCTCACAAAAGACCCCTCAAATTTTATGAGACCCTTTCAAGTTAAAGTCATTAGTATTAAGAGAAAGGCGTCAGGTATTGACTCATTTTAAAAAATCCCTTCGGGAGAGAGGGAGTTCTGTGTTTATCAGGGTTGACTAACTTTTGCATAGTTTATAAGGGCCGCTTGGGGTTTCATGCTGCTAGAGTGTTTGGAAACATGCTCTCTATTTTAAGGATCCATAGCCAGGGAAATCCAGAGTTAAGCCCATCGTATTCAAGATAAAAGGTCCCAGCCCTCAAAGGGTCTTCTTGGAAATTTTGATTTTCGCTTCTATCCTGGCTAAAAGTTAATTAAGGTCCCCCCCCCAAATCCCAGGATCGGGCATGAAGTTGCAAGCTTTTGGAAGCTAACCCATCACGGAACTTACCGAGGGGTTCATCACTGTAGGGGGTTCCCTAAAGGGACCCTTTGCTCCCCCTCACCACCGACATGGGTCGTAAAGTAAGCCCTCCTTTCAATTTTGGGCAGACAGAGTACGTTTATAGAAATGGCTCATGAAATCTCTGGCCAATTTCCCAGACTCTAATATTACATTGGATGACCCACTTAATAATTTTAAAAAGATATGTATAAAAGCCATGATTTTTTTTTGTGATTAAATTTTATTCTCTATTTTTTTTCATGAAATTTTGGGAAAAAATTTTGTCAATTTAATATATGATTAAATTTAAAATGATTTATAGTTATTCATTTTAAAGGGGAGGAACCTTCGACTTTGATTGAGAGGCCCTCTTTCACTGCTAACTCTGCTTTTGCGAAGTGCAACTACTCGATGCAGCACACATACATCATTGCAAACAGAATCATGAGTGCGCCTCATGGATGCGTTTCTTGAGATACAATGAAACCCAAATTGATGGAGGGGAAAAAACATGCACTTTCTAAAGCCTTTTTTCTCTACTTTTGATATGCAAAAGAGGCAAATAGCATATTTTGGGGAGCATTTCACGGCGCATTTTTCGCAATCAAAAGCACTAAGAAGTTACGATAAGTGGAAAATGCATTTTACTCTTCATCCTGGGGGGCCCTTTTTCCCCCAGTAAATTTTTTATAGTGAAAAAAAAAAGGGGAAAAAAAAAATTTTTTTTAAAATTTTTTAAAAATTTTCTTTCAAAATTAAAGGGTTTAATCAAGGAAAATTTTAACCTTCTTTAGTCATTTGAGTCATCTAAACCCAAATAAAAACCCATTTAAAGCTATTTTTTGCTATTGTAAAATAAATTTAAAATACTTTAAAATTTAAAAATTTAATAAAAAAAAAATTTTTTTAATGATTTTTCCGCAATTTTTACAAATTTTAAATTATAACGAAACATTTATGTTTTCAAAAAATTTTGCGATTTTTTTAAAAGACTTTAGGTTTTTTTTACAATAGAAAAAAAAAAAAGTTTAAAATTTTTTTTGGGGTTTTATTCAGGGAGCTGACCTCTCTGACTAAAGAAGGTTTAAAAATTTTAAGCGTTAGAGTTCGAAGCACTTTTATAACGGGAATAACAATTTGGGAACAAAAATTTTCCATAAAATATTTTTTTTTCTTTTTTTTTTCACTAAAAATTTTACTTTCGAAAAAAGGGGCCCCCCTTAAATTATAAAATTTGAATTTTTGTCTTAGGTGCAACGCCATTTATATTTTTAAATTAAGAAATAGCATTAAGTATTAAGCTTTTTTTGGTACGGAGAATATTTTATTGTTTTTGGCCCAAAAAAGTGTAGACATTTAGAACTGGAACCCAAAACATAATCCAAAATAAACTAAGAAAGTTTTTAAAAAAATTTTCCAAAAATTTGAAGAAACTTTCTCTCATCTCAAAAAAAAAGGATTTTATCCATAATGAAGACTTTTTTCCTTTAATCAAGCCTGTTTTAATGAGGATTGATGAATTTTACTTAGAAACATGGATAACAACTGATAATAACTACATTGAATCATTTGTTACTACATTTCTTGAGGGTTTATATTCCGAAAGGTTCTAGTTGAGATAAATAAATCTTAAATTACGCTACTTTTGTATAAGATATTTCTTAATGAGATATTGTAAGCTAAGATAAACCTTTCAAAATGAAAGTCATTAATCAATTTATAAAAGTGGTGGGATAATCTAAATAGAAATTATACTTATATATTTTTTAAAAATGTGTTTTAAATAAAAAATGGTAGTCAACTATTTAAAATTATATTTTCTTTTAAAGGAAGATAAAAATTCCAAGGGTTCATAATAGCCACAGTGTGTCATCTTCAAACATATTTTCATTTATCAAGTAAATATTTTTTATATTTTGAAGTTGATGCCCATGCTATTGGATAGAAAAACCTTCATTAGCCATTAAATAACGAGTACATTGAGTTTTTAATTTTCTAAAACATGATTCACTTTGAAATTAGAAGGCATTAAAAATATATAAAAAATGAACCTTCAGAAGTTTTATTAGACTGAGTTTAATTTTTTATTTTTCCCCTAATTATTAATTTTATAATTTATAGCGAGTGCTCTCTTGACCCTCGGTAAAATTTCCCGTTCAAATTAAAGACTAAAAATGTAATACATGCATTTTAGCAATATCTAAAGGCCATTCTTTATATTTAATATAAAGAAATTGTTGAAAATTATAAATTTAAAGAGATTAGTGATCCCTTAAAAAAAGATTATGTGAATGAAAGTGATCTTTAAAAAGCTTACGAATTACTATGAAATAGAATTTACAATAAAAAAGGGTTTAAATAAAAAGAAGGAATATTCTTACTTAGAAGTAAAAATAAGAGATGATATAATCATAGCAATTAAAGGTACAAATAAAATAAAGTTTTGGTTTTGATAAATGAAAATATTTAATCCAATTTAATTTTAATACATAATTTTTCAATTCGAAAGCAAGTTGAAAATTATACTTCGAAGAATCTAGTAAAAATTCTTCGACCTTATTCAATTTAAAAATAAATAAAGTATTATCTCGTGATTCAAAATTTAATTTTATAAACCAAATATTTTTAAATGATCTTCGAATTTATATGTTTAAAAAAATAAAGCATTAATGTTGATAAAATTTTTTAAAGGCAATTATCTTTATAAGATCGGTATTTTAATTACATTCTATTTTTAAAAATAACTTTTCAGCTTTTATAATAATAAAAATGAAATTAGTTTTATATATTATTGAAAAATCAGTTTAAGAATAAATTTAAATTTGATATTAGTTTATTTTAATCAGTTTGAGTTTTTTAAGAAAATATTCAAAATAATTGTCTATAAAGCTTTAGAATTGCAAATATAGCTGAGAACTTATAAAGAAACTATCTTAATTTTTGATTGACAAAAGTACAATCTGTAGAATCTGAATGTATGAGATCATGCAACACCCAATTTATTTTTTAACTAATCAACGATTATAATTTAATTATTAACTTATTATCAATTATCTCATCTCAAATCTATAGCTGAGATCTCAACAAAGTTACAATATATAAGAGTAGAGGGTTAATTTTATAAATATCCATGCCTAAATTGAATAGAAATAGCATTAGTTTGTATAAAGAACATTAATCAGCCAATAATACTTTTACTTTTCTCACATTTTCAGAATTATCGAGCAAGATACTAAATTGAAAACAAGATTCGAAATTTTAGAAATATAGCAATGTTGACTAGTTTTTAACATATGAAAATTGAGAGAACTATCAATTATTCTAGATTCGTAAATGGAATTATATCATTTATGAATGTATCTCGAAACTTACCTTAGTAAAAATCGTTTTTTTTATATCAGAGTATCTATATTGAGTATGAATTATTTTTTTTACTTCAAATCACATGCTATTATTAGACAAGATAAACTTAAACAATAAATTAATTATCGTAAAATTTATCATTAAAAAATTATCATTAAAGTTTCGAAGCAAAGGCAATAATATATAATAAATAAAAATGAAGAACAAGAACTGCAAGATATTGATTTTCAGCTACCTCAGTTTAACTGAACTAGTCATATAATATCTCTTCTCAGCAAATTAGATAGATAAAATCTCTAACGAATTAAAGACTTAAATTAAAATATATTTTATCTTTAAATTAATTTATAAATATTAAAGACTTTGTAAATGATCCTAAGCAATATTTTCTAAAACTTAAACCAGCTTCTATCCCTGATTTGTTGAGATATCTCATTCAGGATGATCAGCATCCTAGTATTGGAAATTAAGAATCTTCAGTTTTAAATTAAGAGAATGAAAGCGAGGAGAACAAATCTTCTTTCAAATGTTTTGATGATGTTGATGATGAGTTCCAAATAGTTAAAAAACAAAAGTCGGTTCAGTATTTGCTAAGTTGGGGCTTTTAGCTTTTGTTCACTCTTGACTAAAGTAATGAAGCTGAAATATTATCAGAAGAGTACGCACTGGCAATAAGCCATTTAAAAAGACGTTCTCGAATTTTAGCTGAAAATTTGAAGCATTGAAAAAAATGATGATTAAAAAGTTTTGTATGTTTTTTTTTTTAAAAAAATAATAAAAACATTATAAAATTTCCAATAAATTTGAAATAAAGACTTTTTATCCCTACTAGATATAATTTATATTTTATATAAATAATAAAAGAATTTTAGAGATCAAGAATGCCAATTTTATTATATTTAGTTCTAGAATCGAAATCTTTAATTTCCTCCTATAAATAACTTGAAAATAAATTATGGATAAAAAGGATTGGGCAAAAAAATTCTTTATTGGATTTATTTTTTTTCCCCCAAATGAAATAAATCTATGTTTTTAAAAAAGATAAGAGTTATAAGAACAAGAATAAGTTTTAAGATGATATTAGCTTCCCAATCGTTCTAAATTAGATAATAGATATTCTAAAATAAATAAAAAGAGTATAGTTTTAAAATAAATTAACAAATTCAGACCACTTAATCCAATGTAGGAAATAATAAATTTCAAGAAAATTTAAACTTAGCTTTTTTAGATTTTGAGATCTTTTCAGATTATAAACTTCCATTATATATGCAAATTTTTTTTTAATTCAAATTTATTTTAAATAAGTAACTATTTGCAAGCATTTTAACAATCTAAAATTATTTTTTTTCAAATTTCTAAAGTTGGAATGAATAAATTAAAACGGTTGAGTTGTCTTTTATATTATACTTTCAGCCCCGATTTTACAAAAACTTTTGAGATAGCTTCTGAAAGGGCAAGAGGAACGAGAACGAAGCTCTGTTAAAACTTATAGCTCATTTATAAGCGAATTGAGGGTGTAGTCATTAGTGTGGAATAAAACATTCGCACTTTTAAAACTTAATGGAAGCCACAGGTGTTGCACGCAAGCGCAAAAGGACGCTCACCGAATATTTTGAACCTGGCTGTCATTCCGCATGAATCTAGAAACCAGAGCGCTACATTCCAAGTCAAAAACTCATCCGCTAACTCAAGATCTACAGTAATCTGGCAGACAATCACAAAGGGTAGATGTGAGTCTTGCCGAAGCTCAGGGTCCGCAATGCAGACTGGCTGGATCAGCATTTCTTGGTGATAAAGCTTCACTACGAAACGCTCAGCCACGACGAGCAATACACATGAGCAACACCTAGGTCGATAAAAGCCACGGGCATCAAGCCGAACACGGTGACCATGATCGTCCAGTGATGGCGACGCGACGACTTCATCTTCCCAACTCGAGGAGGCACATCAATGGTTCGCAGAGGAAGTTCCCCCGCTCAATCGAAGAGCGCACCACCACGGCCAAGCATCTCAGCGAGACGCCCCACATGAGTCTCACGCAGCGCACCCTCTACTGCCAT
>JAJKFJ010022061.1:0-115504 GCA_027382625.1 Tetmemena sp. SeJ-2015 | reverse complement strand
TGTATTATTCTTACATGTATTATCACATTTTTTTAAAATTATCCCTACTTTTTTTAATTTTTGTTTTTCCCAAAATTTTAATTTTCAAATTTAATAATAATTTAAAAAATCAATCTCTATATTTTTTTTTTATATCTTTTTTTTATTTGATTTTTTGTTTCTTTTTTTCTTTCTTTCTTTATTTTTTTCTAATTTTTTATTTTTTTTTAATTTTGTTTTATTCTTTAAAATCTTTTAAGATAAATAATATTTATAAAATTTTTCTCATCCTTTGAATTAAAAAAGTTTTTTAAATATAAACCAGAAATCCAATGATCCATCTATGCTCAATGGCTTCTTTTCAAATTAATATCCAGTATTTTTATTCTTCTCTCTCTTTATAACACTTGAACAAGTCTACGATAGTACTTTTTAAATCGTTTTCATAAATAATTAATTCTAGATTTTTATAGATATCTGGGTAACTCTTCTTTTTAAACCCCAATAAATATTTTTTTTTTCTTTGTCTGATATTTCTTCCTTTTTAATGATTTCCATTCCACAACAACTTTTTAAAGTAAAAAGCTTGACTCCTCAATAAGTTAAAAGTGGATCAATAAATACTTTTTGTGATCTTAAGTGTCAAAAGTTTATTGTAGGGCTTTTAAAATTTGGATTTTTTTATCAGTATTGAAAGAATAGCAATGTCTTCACTTTTTTAAAATCTAATTTTAAGATCGAAAAGTTGTCTATGTTAGTTTGATTTACTTTTGACTTTGAGTTTTTTTATCTTTGATAGTTTTTTCTAGTAGGAATTTTATTTTTCCTAATTTAATACCCTTTACTATATACTTTTCTACGATTTAGTTGATAAGAGTTATTTTAGTGATAAAAAACGATAGCATAAAAATTTATTATCTGAAATTTTTGAAAGATTTTCGTTGTGTCCACTTTGGAAAACAACACAAACGACACAAAATTTTAAAATGATCTTAAAAATAGCCCCCCGGGGTTTTTTGGTTGTTAAATTTTAAAATTTCCTATTTTCATATTTTTTGATAAAATTTAAAAAATCCATTTTACTTTTTTAAATTGAAAGTTTAATTAAACTCTAAATAAAAAAAATTTTCCCCAAAGAACTTAAATAAATTTAATTAAAGTAATCCTTAAAGAAAATTTTAAAGAGAAAAAAAGGCAATTAAAAAAATCCAAAATAAAAGAAAGATTGCTATTTCAAAAAAATTTTAAAAAAAAGAAATTGAAACTAAACACAAATGATACAAAAAAAGAAAAACTTTTCTAGTTTAAAAAGTTTCAACTTTGGCATCAATAAAAATAGTTCTATAGAGTTATAATAACTATTGGCATTAAATTTATAACTTTATAGTTGATTAAAATTTTCATTCTCTAAATAATGAAAAAATATTCAGAATGAAGTTTTGTTTTTTTAAAAATGTTTTCTTAAAATTATCTTTCATCTTAAAATTTTTAAGTTTTGCTCCTTTGAATAAACGTTTTGTTAAATATAAATAATTAAATGTTTTTATATTATTTTTTAGCCTTAGTGTTCAACCTCAAACATTTTCATAATCGTTAATTCGAATCAAATCTCTCGTGTAAGGACTAAAATGTATTTTCATATATTTAAACATAAGATTCTTTCCAACAATGAAAATCTGGCTTCATTACCATTTATTCATTCTCAAAATATTTTTTGTAATCTTTATTTTTATAAATTAGGCATCCATTTATAAAAACAAATACATCCTTCTTTTATTTTTGTTTGCTATTTAATGCTTCCAGAGGAAGATGGAGTTACTGACGGTGACTCGGACTTTCGGATAAAAATAAATATAAAAAGTGGTAGCTGCAGACGATGCCCTGACAACGGAAGCTACAGTCATCAAGATCATGGACTAGTGAGAGCAAAGGATGAGGACGACATGGCACTGACAGCGTCCACTCTATGACTACCGCTATGAATCACCCTTTGAATAACACACAAGTGAAGAAATAAAGCTCTCTTTGGCCAGCTAACTGAGCTCCAAGTTATGGCGCTTGAGACCTACGAGTGACTGGCAGTAAACGCCCTTAGTCAGGGAGGGTTTGAACGGCAGGAATTCCTCGCCATTGCCCTGTGCGGTAAATGGCAACGCCAGCGACCTCTTGGGTCTATCCGATGTGTGGACCCCTGGTCAATAGCCAAAACGTGGAGAGAGTACCGGAGTTACATTCAAGAGGAGACTTTCCTTAAGGGACTAGGAGCCTTCATATTTAAAAGGGGATCAGGGTGGGGGTTTTAAATAGTCAAATTAATATAATAAATCACTCTAATTTCTTATCTCTAACCTACTTCTGGAGGTTCTATTAAATAATACTTCAGTTCTTTAATTAATCCTAATCTCTAAAAGAGGTTGGAAATAGATTATTCTTTTTAAATGCTTCAATTTAATTCAATTCAATTTTTTTTAATTCAAACTAGTGCGAGAGTTATTATAATTATATTCCAATCATTATTTAATTTGTAATTTATATTTTTGGTTATCAATAATTTTAATTTTATACTGATCTATATTCACTGGTTATACATACTAAAAATTTCTCAAAATTCTAAAGTCCTAGAGATATCAATTAAGAACTTGCTGAGCAAATTATGAAATATTAAGATAAAAATAAACTATCTTTCTAATAGCTTATTAGTAAATTAATATATCAGATTCTTCTTAACTAATCATATTAGATATTTTCATATCTAGCCTATCTTTATATCCTACAATTTAAAATATTTTGTATTATTTTAGATTGGATAGATTATTATTTTATTAAGTCTATAATATTTAGAATTAGAGATTACAAAATTTAAAATGAAAAATTTTGAAAATGTTTTGGTCTCTGATCCACTAAAGTTGAAAAGATTTGACACTCCTCACTATAAAAGAGTGTACTCAGTATGCGTATTGATTCCATTTTTCCTTGCATTTTCCTTGGTTTTCTTTTTAATATTCTTTATGTCCCCCCATGGACAAAACATGAGGTAATATACAATAAATAACTATTATAACTCTTTTTTTTATTAACATTTTAAATATCCGAATACAATTTCACTTAGGTAAACATCTTTTTTGTAATTTTTTATTTCAAATAAATTGAACTTTGATTGAAGACAAAAATATTTAAATTAACTTATAATCGTGCTTTTATTACTTAAAGCATTTTTGTTTGTATTAAAGAGAAATCTTCGAGTGGAATAAAGATCAAGTAGCTTTAAAGATGGATAGACTTTAATTTGCTTTCAAGGTTAATCCCTATGTTAACTAAAATTGGAGCCATAGTGAAATGCTTATTATGGAAAACTAACACCAACCAACTAGGTATAAAGAGGAAAGATAGCTATATTCTATGCTATCATACCAGTAATCTTACTTTTGGTTCAATAGCTCTTCTGGAATATTCCCTAAATTTACAACCAAAAATATTTCAACTATCCCCTTAGGAAATAGCGAGGATTACTGTGCTACCTTTTGGTACAGATCACTAGGAGAAGACAGAACTTACACTGACAGCACAGGAGCAGATCCTTATAAACTAGTAAATGAATTGTCATCTTGCTCTAACTCTGCTTCTTCTACAAAGTTTCATTGGGGTTACTAATAACATGCTAATTCATCAACTACCGAATCAAGCAACTAGACGGGACTTTCAACGCAGAATGATATTGGAATAAATTTGTACGCATGGAGAGAACAAGAAGTTTAACTTTGGTGTAACAATATGACGTGCTAGTTAGACTGTGACTTACATGGAGGGGTTTTGAAAAATGAGAAATGCTATAAGTACGAAGTTTTAAGGAGAGTGTGCATAATGATAGATCTGGAGGAGGTAGTACTCAAGATTTTTATTTTAGACTTCCAGAGCTGTTAAAGTTGAATATGTAGGTGGTTGCTTCGGAGGAAATGAAGTTGGATATTACGAGCCTGCTAATTTGAATAAAACTTATACGTTTGAGTACGTTCCCATTGAAGTTAGACACAGAGAAGATCCCTATATAATTTATGCTTAAACTCACTATAATCTGGGAAGAGATCTATCTATATTCTTCTGGCTCTCAATTGCATCATTATCAATTTATTATTATTATTAACAAGCGCTTTAGTTATGTCTCTGGTTTTAGTATTCATAAATTATTAAACTCAATTTGCCATTTAAAAGGATGGTAAATTGAAATCAAAATTAATTATAAATTTATTTTTATAAATATGCTCATAATTTCTTAAAATTTTGGAAATAAATTTGAATAAAATAATTATAAATAGAATTAGGATTTCAATACTGTGCATATTTAATATAAGAGGAAAGGCAAAGTCGTAGCAAAGAGCTTACAATAAAGCCTGATTTCAAAAGCATTAATTATTTAGCAAATTAAATTGTAGTATTTCTGTCTTATACATGTAATTTGTAATCATTTATGAATTTAGATTTTTATTAATAAATGTTATTATCTTTCTCCAACCAAGAAATATTAAATTGAATTTTTTTTACTGATTTGTTTATTAGTTAAAATAATTGAATAAAAATGAGACATCAAACAAATAAACAGCCTCAAAGAAGCAAAATCATGATCATTCATTTAAATTTTAATATTCCAATTAAAAAAGATAAAGAATCTTTAATAAATCTCCTAATGAATATGATAAATTTCAACTTTATTATTAAGGAATGAAAATAAGATTACTTTACTTAAATTCACATATAGGTATCCACATTTTTATTATTTTTTTAATTATATTTTACTATAATCTTTGTATTAAATTTATTGAGTTATCGCCTATTACATAATGAATATTATTGATCAGGAAACAAAATTAATAAATAAAGCTCAGATTTATAGGTATAATTTAAATGATAATTCTTATAATTTATTTGATAAATTAAATATGGTTATGACTATTTTGTATAAATTTAATTTTTAAAAAATTAAATTGATTCAAAGCGACTTAAAAAGATTAAACACAGCAGCAGTAAATTCAAGCTAGTCACGAATCCGAATGATGAAGAATCAGTTGATTTAAAACTATATTGCTTCCTCAAACCATCAAAACTCAAATCTACTATATTCATAATAAAATAAACATCTCCCTCTTGATGAGTCCACCACTCTCAACTCTTTTGATAAATCTGCTGCATTGATTATTTTTTAATTTAAAATAGCTTTTTTTCTGAGACAAGTATTTTTAATTCTTAATAAATACTTTAGTTCATTTTTAATATTCAAATTCACCTATAAAAAAATGATTGGATCTACAAAAGAAACTTATAGAGTAGGCTAAAGAAGTGTACGAACTAGATAAACTAAAAAAGAAAGAGTTGATTAATTTGAATACAAATATTTTATAAATAGATTATAAAATAACAATTTTAATTACTTAATAAATGATATTTAAATAAATTCACACCACAAATAACAATATTTATTTAATTTCTTTCAAGCCCTTTTTTAAATAAATTTAATAACCCAAAAAAATTTTGATTGAAAAATTAAAGATTTTTTTATCCATTATTTATAAATAACGATTAGATAAAAATAAAAGTAGTATTTTTTTAAAAGTATTAAACAATTTTTAATTTATCATTATTATAACTCAGATATTAAATCAAAAATATTAAAAAAATAAACTATTATAAATAATTTTATTTTAAATAATTTGAATAAACCATCGATGTGAAAAGCCTTTAAATTTAATCCTTTTAAATTTTTTAAATAAATCAATAAAATAAAATGTATTTTAAGAAAGAAAGTTATATATGACGCAATCTCCAAAAAATTGAATTTAAATACTCTACAAATGTGCATAAATACTATTTTTTAGCAATCCAAGAAGTAGATTGAGTTAGTCCAAACTTAACAAAATAGAACAAGTTACAATTAATAAAGCTATTCTTAGTCCCCAAGGCCCTTCTCAACCAATAATAGAAGAAGCCAAATTTTATTCCCTTTAAATTAATTCTATAAGGTAAAATTGATAATTAATTTTTTCCAAACATTATTGAAATTTATAAATTTTACATTTTTAATGAACAATTTTATTATAAATTGTTAATAGCTCGTTAAAGTAAAGTCAGTTTTTGTTGAATAGAACGATGAATAACTTTGAAAGAAGTGTTCTGTCCCCCACTAATTAACATAATACATTAGCTTTATCATAATATTCTGAATGCCTAACTCCCAGAACATAAAATAAAAGATATGGACTAACTCAAAGAACTATCGAAACCAATGAAGAGATATCTGAAACTATAAACCTCCTTCAAAAATTAGAAACCCACAAAACAGATTTATTTTTAAAGATCAGAAAGTAGATGCTATTGATTGCAGAGAACTCATTTTCCAAACTAATCGAGAAATCAAGACTCTCAATTATACAATCAATATATAAAGCATTTACTATATATATTTTCCATTTTATTAACTTTCCTTTTTTATGAAAATTCCGTTTTATATATTCTGATTTAATTTTAAAGATTAAAATCAGTAGCTATTTTAAAATAATTGAACATTTCTAGTAGATATTATGATTTACTTGTAAATTAATAGAGTTAAATTAAATAATGAGCTTTTAAATAAAATGATGACCTTTAAAAAATTTGTTGAATAAAGAATTAGATGAGTAGAATTTTTTTAATAAATTATAAACTGAATAGAATAATTGCAAGTGAAAATATCCATTAGAATCTTATAATTGGAAGGCCGAATGAAGTGGAGGTAATTGAAGAGTAGCCAGCATTTTGTAAACTAAATCCTAAAGGTTATAAAAGTCCTGCTATTTTCACTTTAAATTTCAGAGGAGAGACTGCTAAGAGGTAGTTGCACGACCTCAAAATATTTGTGAGCTCTATTCACAGAGAGCCAAATGAGTTTCATCATGAAAAATTAAAATTATAATAAATTCTTTACCAATGTAACTCTAACTGTGTCTTAGTTTTTAATAGGTGAGTAGATTTGTGTTCAAAAGCAAGCAAGAGGAGAAGTTCGATCAGAGTGAAGTGATATACTTGTCTTTCAATTCTCAACTTGGATGTTCTCTGACTGTTTCAGTTAGTTTCCCTCAAGACATTATGGAAGACATAAAAGGAATTAAGAAAAAGCTTAGTAACTATAAAGTAGACTACTATAAATTCAGAGGGGAAAGAAGTAGAGATTGAAGTCGAGTAGGATATCAGAGAAATTGAGGAGAACCTAACTACTTTAATTTAGAGTCTTTTATAATTAAAATAATTCTTCTTCTTACTATAATTATACATTAAGTTTAACTTTGCTAAGATAGCATGATGCAAATCTTAGAAGAGACCCTGCAGGCAACTTCTTAAGAAAAAATTAGGTAATGATGCAGCACTGGAACTATTTTAAGGACCAAAAATATATGAAAGCAAGATAAAGTTTGGAAGCCAAGTAATCATAAGCTTCAAACAAAAAATAAGATGTGGAAGACTATCAAAGGAAAAAGAAATACTTCTTACTCCATAAGTGGGAGTTAATCAAAGTCAAAAAACAAGAGATGCTAGTAGAAAAGAAATCACACATTCAAGCTTAAAAAAGAGCCATGACTATCATTCAGACTATCTAACTACATTAAATAATTTCAAAGGCATATTTGCAATTCAATCAAAAAAGAGTTTATAAACTCTACATGGAAAGAAAACTTAATTCTGCAATCAAAATAGCAAAACTTTTTAGACTTAGAATGAAATAAATTGGTGAAACGATTCTTATTTTTTAAAACTAAGGAAGTAAGATTGATAAAGCAGATTTAAGGGTAAGACTAATTGCATTAACTACTTATGTAGATCTTTTTCACTGTAAGGACAATATTACTTTTAAAATTAGAATGACAAAGTATTATATTTATTAGACTTTGACGTGAAAGAAAAGCAAGCGAGGGAGTTACTTGTTGGGTTCTTATCTTGCTCAGCAGAAGAGTACGACATGCGTTGTCATTTTCGCTCTTTCTATCATAAGATTTAAAAGATCCAACGACAATACCGAAACAGAATAGCATCTTTCAAATGCAGGCGTGTTTTCCTGAGTGCCTTTATGGTAAAGGAGAAGAACAGTATAACCAAATCATTTTTGCAAAATAAGAAGAATTATAAAAAGCTGAAGCCATATATTCAAAAACTAAATCAGCTTGATGACAAAGTTAGAGAAAAGTTTGTGGTAGAGTATTTTGAACTTAAAAAGATGCAGTTCTGCTTAGCTTATATAAAATGGCGCTAACTTAAACTTAAAAGCCAGAACTAAAATGACTCTTAATTCTCTGATAAATCAAAAGTAATAAGAAACATCCTCAAACAGATCAAGGAAAAGCAAGCATTCTTGTTTGAGGGTTTAGATCCATTTACAGAAGAAATGGTTGCCTACTATAATAAAAATAGAAACAAATACTAGTATATTATAATTATCAATAATTAAAACAGATAAATTATAATTTTTTTATTATATTGCAATATTTGAATTATTCTCAGCAACAGCAATTAAACTTGGCTGGGCTTACTCAAAACCCTCAATAAAATTCAAATTAAACTCAGCACTAGCCAAACTAATTATAATAATTTGGTCTAAACTTCTTATTTAAAATTATTGCTTATTTTTCTTATTTAAAATATAAACGAATAATTTTAAATAATTTAAATTTCATTTAGCCAGCTTTTAGATCTTAGCAAACTATAAAGAGTGGGAGTCCCACAAAGATTCCTCTTGCAGAGAGTAATTTTCAAGGATTTGGATTTAAAATGACTAAGGGTAGAAAGGGAGGAAGTGGAGCAACCTCAAGTAAAAGAACACCTGAGGAAAACTTTTAACCTCCTAGTTTTATGTTCCTACCATAGAAACCTAAGTTATATTTATTGAAGCCTTAATTGGTAAGGATGATACTAAAGGCAATTCATTATGATTAAAACTCAGACTTAATAGGACTTAAATTACCGGCAAACTGAGATATCTCTTTTAAATTTACAAATACTATTTCATTTCATTTATTAAAACAGAGTGCTGACACACAAATATTTCTAAATGAATTGGGCTATAAACATATTTTAATGAAATCTAAAACATCTGTAGTTGGCCATTAAGCTCCTGATCCAAGCTCAATTAGCATTCAGCAGGAGATTTCACAATTCAAGTTAGGTAAAATAACACTTCTAATTCATTCTTTCTCCTTAGACTTGCAGGCCTACAATTCAAAGAAAAGCTCCAAAAATATTAAATATGTTCCCTTATATTATTAATTTTTATATAAGAACTTTGTTTGAGACCTATAATAATTCATAACTATTTTCGAGCAGATTTTGCAATTTTGATATATTAAAACTTAAATATTTGTAGAGTAAAAGATAAAAATAAGCTTCATATTCTATTAAATAGTCTAGCAAATAACTACGCAGGTATTTTTTTCATAAATTGTTTTAGAAATGCTTGAAATATAATATTCTCTAGCTTTCTCTCAAAGCAATATTTTTATTTAATGAGAATTGAATAAAAATGAGGTTGTAGATAAATAAATCTTCTACACCCAAGTAATATTCAGATAAAAATATTAATTTAGCATAAAGTATAAGCATATTAACTAAACAGATGATATCTATTATAAGCACATTTTGATTTTAATAATCCCACAAAATGAGGAAATTAATAGGGAACTCTACTGATTTTATTTTTCTCTGTATTTCATTAAATTTCAATTTAAAAATCCATCAGAATAAAATTCATATTTATAGAAAGTGTAATGTATTTTTTTATGGCATTTATTTAGTGTGAACAATAAGTTATATGAATTACAAAATATGATTTACTATTTAATATTTATGTATTTTTAAATATAGAGGGAATGAAAGGATAGAATTTAAGTTAGACAGCCTATATTTTGAGAAATAAGGAATTTTTAAGGCGTCTTCGTCAGTTTTACTATTTAATCATAGATATTTAAAAATTGAATTTTTTGAAAATATTATAATTGTGATTGTAATAACTTATTGACTTAGCTTGTTTTGTAGATTCTGAATCTTCAAGTAGTGACGAAGATAATTTTAGCAATACTAAACCTTAAACAGCATCAAGACTAATTATTTTATTTATGACCAGAGAGTAAATCTAAAAATAAAAATGGTTTCGAAAATGATGAATAAGAGAATGCTAATTTAATTAAGTCTAATAAATTTATTTTTTATCATAAGAAAAATAAGGATTTGCTATTTCTAATTATTCATATGGATAAATTAATTTTTGAAGAATAAATTCATTAAAGATTAATTTTTGTCTTTATTATATTATTTTTTTAAAAATTAATGCTCCACTTTTGGAGTAAGATTTTTAAATAAATGGAAGAATTATAAAAGAGGATTTTCAAAAACTTATATAAAATGATAACTAGAATGAAGGATAATTGTCTAGCAGAGCATCTTCACATCCATAAAATGAAGAGTCTCTGATGGGTTGATTCAAATCTGCTATAAAGAAAAAGTTCAACATAAAATCAAACAATAGATCAAGCGATTACGAGGAAATTAATAAGAGCAATTCAAACGAGATTTAGACTAAAGTAAGGAACAGACGAAGGCACTTGCCAATTTCTTAAATTGCGAGAAGAGATAGAAGGATGTCTTCTATGCAAACCTACAAAGACTAAGAGATTTATTTATATTTGAGAAGAAGTACTTACTGGAAGATTTGGTACAATAGTATGAATTTTCAAAGAAGTAAAAGCACAAATACATCATTAAGTTTAACTAAAAATGGAAGCTGATGTGGGATATGTTCATGATTTTCTGCGCAATTTTCAATACTTTCATTATCCCTTTCGTGGTTGCTTTTGAGCCTCCTTTTTCTAAAACGTCTCTCTATGATCTGTCAAATGATTCTATAAACTACTTCTATATGTTAGATATCATTATTACCTTCAGAACTTCTTTTATAAGTTATTTTCTAGACTCAATAGCTAAACTGGAGAGGAAATTATTGATCCGAAAGAAATAGCTTGAAGCTACATTCACTCTTTTAACTTTTGGCTAGATATTTTCAGTTCACCTCCTTATGATAAAGCAAGCTAATAGGATGCAATTTAATTCCTTAATATGCTTAAAGCTGTGAGGATAATGAGAATATCAGGAATTATTGAGAAGCTAACTGTACCAAAGCAAGTTAAAATTGTAAGATTATATTTCATTTATAACTTAATAGCTTTTGAAACTGCTTAACATCATCCTCATTTAATTGATAATCTTACATGTCCAAGGCTGTTTTAAATTTAAATAAAGTTTATACTTCTACGTGTGTAAAATTAGAAGAACATGGTTGCCCCCAAGTGAATGGAAACTTAGCAATATTAATTAGTTTTACGACAGTACAGACTATTTAATAATAATTTATTATCTATGCTTACCTTTACTGGACGAATATGTACTACTCAGTTCTGATTTACTCAGTGAATGATATTGGCGCAACTTCTATGGCTGAGCGATCATTTGTAGCATTTATGGGAGTTCTCTTCGCAATTATCAATGCAAATATTTTTGGACTGGTGGGAATTTTAGTGTCAGACCTCAATAAACAAACAGTTGCCTTTTAATAAGAAATATAAGATGCAGTTTCTGCAATTAACACCAATTTTTCTATTTAAATTACAAAAAAATACTTTCCTTAGTTATAAAAATCATTTATATCACTTAATAAATTACATTATTCTAGTAAAATTTGAATGATGAGCTTGAGTATTCCTTATAAGAATCAAGAAATATTTAAGATCTACGTAAAAAGGACATAGAAGCAGAGATACTATCCTTCAGAGCTAGATAATTTACTAAAAAATATTTCATCAGCACTTAGAATCAAAGTACATCATATTTTAATATACAGACACATGTATTGAAACCTTGCATTTTCAAAAATATAACTCTTGGAAATATCTTTTAATCTTAGTATGATTCACATGTCATAGAAAAATTTATCCTAGTACTCTAGCTAGAGCTGGCTTATCCTGAGTAAATAATTCTCCAATAAGGAGACACTATTTTTAGTAAATTTGTTCTATTGTGATTTTTATTAGGTAATGACAAGATTATAATTTATATAAAATTTTAATTCAGCCATTTATCAACATTTTATAGTTTGCAAAATAGTATCTTCAGATTTTTTCTTAATTTGAATATAAATTTAAAGATAATTGTAATTTAAAGATGTACATAATAGCGTAGGGAGTGTGCAGTATTAGTTAGCAAAGCATGCTTGACGGTAAAAAGAAAGTTATAAAAAAGCTGTAGGAAAATTAGTACTTTGGAGTAAGCTTTGCTAATTTACAATTATTTCTAGGAGATCGCCATGATGTACATGAGTAGGAGATCAGCTTCAGTTATCTCAGAATCCTACTCAACTCTTGCCTCAATCACTCATCCAAATTTCAATGATTTAATGCAAAAATATAGAAAACTTCAAAATGCTTTAAAGCAAAATGTCGCCTAGTACAAAGTTTATTTATTTTAAGACGAAACGCAAATTTTCCTGCATAGAGCTCTATCACGCATTCCTTACTTCAAACTACTATCTGAAGATGACTAGAATTCTTTGCTGTTTAATTTCAAGTACTAAATCTTTGAAGCAGGTTAGCATCTTGTATAAGCAGGAGATTTGGCTGAATAGATGTTCATCATTTTAATTTGATAAAACCTTATTTTTAATTTCTAGTGGAGTGGTGGAAATATATTCAGAACTCAAAAATGGAGAAGAATTGCCTTTCGAATATCTAAGATAAGGTGCTACTCTGTGTCATAATTTATTCCTATTTAAAAAGCCAATCCTTGTGCCAGCTAGATGCGCAACTAAAGTGTAGGTAATGACTCTGACAACAAGAAAAGTAGATTTCTTAAGAGACCACAATTAATTCAGTTCTTTAAATAAGCAAGTCAAGAAAATGGAGAAAGAATTCATGAATTATGGATTTGAGAGAGTGTTCTTATAATTATTTAATGTTTTCTTGGACTATCTGAAAGGATTTAATCCAGAGCAGAGTAAATTAAATCCGGAGAGATACGAAAGAAGTTGTGTTTAGAATAGACTTTTGAAAAACTCGTGCATGTATGTGCTCTAGAAGTATAGAGAAAGCAATAAAAGACCTCAGATAAACGACATACTCAAAGATATGATAGCCAAAAAGAAAGCCACAATTAAGATTCAGAAATAGCAGCTCATTAATCTTCTTACTAAGCAAGCCATTTATTTATTAGCGAACAAGAAGCAAGACAAAGCAGAGGTGGATGAAGTCATGCCTCCTACTGAAGTCAAATAATTAAGAGCTTTCATTAAGAAGATGCAGTACCAAATTGACTACTAAGGAGAACAAATTCATAAGATTAAAAAGAGACTTCAATATTGCCTAACTGAGGGGGCTGCTCTCACTGTGCTAGCTAAAAGAATGAGGTTTTAGAAGAAAAGATCCACACATGTTAACTTCAACACTCTCGAAGAAGAAATCTTAAACTAATACAGTAATAGTTTGTAAAGCTCTACTGAAAGTAACCTAAAAGATAAAGAGCAGTAGAAGGCAAAATAAAGCAAAATTAATTTCTAAGATTAAGAAACTGATATACCCAAGCAGTAAAATTCATCATTTAATGGATTATCGCAATCTAGATTAGGATAAATTAGTGGCAACCCTAAGAATCCTCCAAAAGAAGAGTAATGGGAATCTTTCCATTCTCATCACTATTTTTTAAATCATGAAGCAGAATTTTCATAAGAAGATGGAGAACATGAAGCATATAATCGTCTCGACTCAGATGGGCCTGATAAAAAGTCATTCATAGCAAATCCTAGGACTTAAATCAAGGAAACTTTTGACTAAAATGAGGACGAGCAACTTCAAGAGCTATTTTCCAAAAGTAAAAGAGACAAAGTTTATAACTCTTAGGGATAAAATACTTATCAAAAGATGGATGACAAGGATTTGAAGGCAATAGTCGAGTAAAAATTTTAAAATGAAGTAAGGAAGAAAATTGAGTAATTAGGAATTAGAATCATTGATGATGAAAATTAATGGGATTAATAAATGCTTTTTAATTGTTATTATTTTAAATGCGAATTCCTTTTTTTCGAAACAATGAAAGGATTTATAATTTTCATATATTAATTTAATTAAACCTGTTATCTTTTATAAGTTTAAAATAAGGATTCTAGATCAAGATAAGCAAATTAGAATCTTTAACTGATTAATTAGTAATTATAAATGAAAAAGCAAGAGAGCAGATCCCTTCTCAATAGGAATAGTTAAGCAGTTAACTAAAATTAATTATTTTTACTTTCAATTTCATTATAAAAAAAACTAAGTTTCATCAAGCCTAAATTAATTACAATCACAATATTCTATGGCTGATATAGTAAAAATATAAAAAGAGCTTATCCTTTTTAGTTATAATTTTATAGAGGACTTAAAACAGCATTTCTTATAATTCAAAATAAATTATAGTTGTTTAATTTCAAAATATTATTAACTTATTATAAAAGCAACATCTTACGATTAATATTTTTACTTCTCTCTATTGTAAAAGTAATCGTGATAACTCTGTATAATTTGAATGTTAGATCTTTTAAAGATAAAATTTTTTTGAATTAAAGATGTCTCGATTAACTAATAAATAAATAATAATTGAGAAGTATGCTTTATATTTGAGGTATAATAGGAATTTTAAAATAAAAAAAAGAATGAGGGAGTTTAAAGATTTGAAACTCCTTAACCTATAAAGTATTAGATGGCTAGCATGCAAATTTAATAGCCTGTGTAGAAACAACAAAATTAAATGGCATAGCTTTAATATAGAAACGAATAGTAATACATGACTCCTTAACTAAATAATTCACAAATTCAAAGGACTTAGCTATCAAACAATAACCCCCATCTCTCTAACTATGCCACAAACAATTATGTCTCAAAAGAAGTCCACCCCAGAGAACAAAAGCTAAAATTTAATATCATGATTTACCAATTGTTAAAATACTTAACTGTTTAGATTTTAAGGATATTAGAAAATATTTGGAGGAACAAGAACTTAAAAAATAACAAAGAATATAACATGGTCTTCAAGAATCTGACACGAAAAGAGCTAAGAAAAAGAAAATAATTTACTC
This sequence comes from Tetmemena sp. SeJ-2015, assembly GCA_027382625.1. Lineage (NCBI taxonomy): Eukaryota > Ciliophora > Spirotrichea > Sporadotrichida > Oxytrichidae > Tetmemena > Tetmemena sp. SeJ-2015. The sequence continues at coordinate 100,359 of JAJKFJ010022061.1, read as the reverse complement.
TTAAAGTGGCTCAACTAAAAACAAATTATTGTGGTAAACTGACGATCTAAATTATTGAATTTTAGTCGCTTAGAGTTTTGTTCTCTATTAAAATAATTAAAAAAAGATTTCTTAAATATCTAACACCTATGTATGCTCACAGAAGTTCTATACTTTATTCAAAATTAATTCTTTTAATTTATTTTCTTATAGAAATTTTTGCTATTCTTTATTACTTATAATGCAAGAAATTAAATGTAGAAATATCATGAGAAAGAATAGGAGAAAGCCAATCCTTATCTCTTTGACCTGCTAGAAATATAGTCACTAAATATTTATAAATTAAATCAGATTAACTTAAAGTAGTTTTTATGTTGGTCTTATCAATTTTTATCATTCCTTTTAAATGTAAGATAAGTAAAATAATTATTTATGGTTCGAATTGAACTCATTGGAAAATAGATAGTAAAATTAATATCCTATGAGTAATTTATGGATAAAAAGATAAGTTTTAATAATAAATTAACAATCAGAAGATGCAGGAAATAAATTGGGGAAATAATAAGGAGCTCAAAAGTGCATTCACTGTCAATAGGCTTGATGAAATGAATTCTTAATGCATTAAGCTATTGTAATTTATAATATTTTAAATATATATAAATGCCATTTTTCTCTCTCAATGGTTGATAAATTAATCTATATGATATTCACTTTATTCAAATTTAATTTGATGATAATTTATAAGTAATAATTGTAATTAGCATTGTATGCATATGGATTCGTGATAATAGAAGCCTGGTTTAATGGGAAAACTTTGAAGCTATTCTTGTACATATATGCGATCGTTGCATCATTGTACATCATGAAAAATCTGCTGCTTATCGGTTAAAAAGTAACTTCTTCTGCTAACGAATTTTTGAGTAGAGTTAAAAGAAAAAAGCTGAGAAACCATCTGGACCTGCTGGTTTAAATTTGGATCCCTCTGCATATGACAATCTGACTCTCGCAAGTGTATGTTGATCTATTTATTGCATCCATATTTATAGAGGGCTTTGTCAGTTGACTTCAGTATGCAGTTTATTAACAGATTCGACGATAAAAGATAGACGTAAACCATCACTGATAAGCAAGGGATAGAAGCTAAGTCATCCAGCTCTGCTAATTTTACTACTCTAAAGACTCAAAACAATCTGAAGGACTTGATCAGCGATGTACCTAGATTTGGCTCTTCTGCCTTAAATTTATTTTTAATAACCAAGAAATTGAAAAAATGGAGTCAACAGATCTCCTTGATGATTTACTTTTAGGAGGGCCTTCTTAGTCTTCACCGCCACCTAAAAAGTATGAATTTCAACTTTAAATAAGGTATTAGGAAAAATGTTAGCCCTGGCAATCTGCAAAATTCAAGCATACCTGTTTCCACAGTGTCCTTCGGCAACTTAAGCTTAATGCAGAGCAGTACTGTTTAATCATAATCTTCTAGCTTGTTAAGAAGAATTTCCACTTTTTCTTTCAGCGGAATTAAGGAACAGCTTCATGAGAAAAAGCTTAATAAAGTCATAACATATCCAATAAAGTTTATCATCAAGCTCAAAAAGGAGAAGAAGAAAAAGGACTTATTATTTTACTTAGTTGGCCTTTAAATCCTTTAGTAGGACATTCTGGGTATTTTCAACTTTATAAATATAATGATGCTATTGGCTCAGAGCAGATAAGATTTGGTAAAAGGCTCTCACATTTCATTGTATGACAATTTCTTTATAATCTAAATATAGATTTCCGGTATCGATGTTTTTGATAGAGATGATAAAGAGGTCGATTTACTCAAAATATCCTTAGTAAATTTGCATGGTTATAATGAGCATAATGTTTTATGAAAATACAGAAACTATCATTGAAAACATATGCCTCTTCATTTAATCATTAGGAACACTCTACTTAGGAATGCAAAGACTACAGTCGTTAGAGGAAGAAGAAATTCAATCTTTTGAGAATAAGCATTAACTTTAATCGGTAATGCTTTAACTTCTTAATATTAATTTAGAGCAAAACTTTGATAGAGTAGATATTCAATACTATTCCTGATGGAATAGGAGTTATAGATTTTGGAGGATTTTCTGTTCAGAATAAAATATTGACTGAGCTAATCGGACAACCTTCTAATTTTGACACAGTAAAAATTAACCATAATATTTTAATAAAATAATTTAGTTCTCAAAGAACTTGAATTAGTTTGTGAGAGAAAATCAGCATAATGGATCTTAGTTTACGTTATTTGAAGATCTGAAGAGTTACTACAAAAACATTGTTAATCAAAATAGAAATATTTCAATATCTTCCGACACAAGAGAGTATTACACCGTTAGATCTAATAACAAGGGCAACAAGACTATCATTCAGAATAAGAGTGAGCCTCGAAAGTACTACATGATTTTCAGTAAGTTCAAATTTAAAATTGATAAATTTAGTGAGCAAGATTATTTACGAAGGAAGAGCGTGCTTGTTGTTAACAGTAAGGGATGTCACAAATAACAAGGTTCTCTCGGAGAAAAAAACGTAGACGAAGTTAAAAACAGGATATTCAAGTCCTTCACTCATGAACTCAAGAATCCTATGAATTGTAAGGAATTTTATAATTTAAAACTTTTTAAGTCTTATTGTTCTCTTTTGAGCTGATAAATAAGCACATGAATGATTTAAGAACTTCCCCGAATGCTTACAAAAATCTAAGACAAGTTGTTAACACTGCTGAGTCTTGTACGAATGTGCTAAGAAATATCATAAATGACTTCATTGTAAAATATTTTAGTTTAATTTTCCTAGGATTACTCAATGCTTTGCAGCAGTAATGCAACTTTACTGCTAAACAAGAGAGACTTTGATTTGGATACTTTCATTAGTCACATAGAAAGAATCATTATAAACCAACTCAAGAATCAAAATGTAGTCTTTAGAGTTTCCAGGGATCCCGATCTACCCAAAACTGTATACTCTGACCCAGAAAAGCTTGAGCAAATTTTGCTAAACCTACTCTTGAATGCTATGAAGTTCACCTCAAAGGGTTGGATAAAATTCAAGATTCAAAAGTTAGTGAGGAGAAATCAAATCTCAAGTAACAGTGGCTCGAATTCTCAAGATAATACAGTTATTTAATTTTAGTTACAAACTTCAACCACTCACAGCATAGCAACAATACATCTATAATGAATATCGCCGCTGCATAAGATAAGCCTCAGGAAGAGACTTATATCAGATTTATGGTTTTGGATACCGGAAACGGAATTGAAAAAGAAAGAGTGTAGACCATATTCAACTTATTTGAGCAGAATCAAAGTGCTGGCATTGCTAAAGAGTCAACCTAAACTAAGAAATGTAATGTTCATTGTTTTCCTTAAAGATTTTAGCTGCTGGGTTGGGATTAACAATTTCTCAGAATCTGTGCTTAGCTTTAGGGGGTTAAGTAAGATGCAAGTCAGAGCAAGGGCAAGGCTCAGTCTTTTACTTTGACATAAAGCATACACTAGAGAAGGAAGAAAAAATGAAAAAGCAGCAGACGATAGTTTCTCAGCAAACCTTGGTTGGAGATTCATTCCAAAATATAGGGAGAGTAATTTCACCCAATGTCTATGTAAGGTTGTGATGCAATCATATTGAATTTAGAACTTCATGGAGGAAGATAAAATTGAGGAGAATGAGGACGTGTACATGTTTAAAACTTAGATAGGCAAATTTAACACTACTTTTGAGCAAGAAGAAATTTATTAAATGTGTATAAATGGATGACCTATAAATGGCTGATGAAGACCTCGCACCAGGTGACTAAAAACTATTTTATCTATTTTCGTAGAAGAATACTTCAAGCACCCACTAGCTGCAAAATTAAATCAGTCAAATGGCCAATAATTATATCAATTTAACCCAATTTATTTAAATTTATTTTTAACAAGTTCCTAAACTTCAGTCTTTTTATTAACGGAATTCATTTAATTGAGATAAATTTCTGATTTGATAAAAACAGTTTATACTTAGTAAGACAAAATAAATAAGCTATAAATGAATAAATAGAATAATAATTAATTATGGTATTAAAAATAATTAGGCAAACATGCAAATTAACACGATAACTGAGCATATGAGCGAGAATTCTGTAAATCTTTCAACACAGCCTAACATCAAACACAGAAGAAGTGACAGCTTTGGAGCAGCCTCTGTAGCCAAGGTTTCAAACAACGCTTTAAGTTATAAAAGAGGAGACTCAAAATCTAGCAACGGCTAGTCGCCTCTTCTCCAAAATAATAACTCTGAAACTAATCCCCCAACCTTTCATTAAAGATAACTTTTGTTTTAAATTTATTCTATTATGAAGTTTGACAAATTAAATGCCATTATCAGTTTTGTTAATTAACAGGAGCAATTTACAGGAAATTTTTTTTAATGAGACTCCTGAAATAAAATTAAAATGCTCTTTAGAGGCTGATTATTTAAACATAGCTGCTAGATCCTAATAATCAATAAAGACTGGCTCTCTTCCATCTGCCTCAACCATCTTAATGATTTGCATCCTTCTGACCTTTTCATAAGAGTTGATCTGGTCAGTGTCACTAATTCTGTCAAATTTGTTCAACAAAATGAGAGTCTCTTTCCTTCCATCTTTGAAATCTATATCTGCTATTTGCATATATCCTCCTCTTACAGGATTGTAAGCACTTATATCAACTTGGTCTTCGAAAGAAATGGACTTTAAGTTTTGGACAAGCTCGTATACTAAATCTTCTCCATAAAACTTCTTGTAGTATGCAATATTTGACTTGAGTTCGAGTTGATCTTATCTTACTCCTTATAAATATTATTTGTTCCTAGTTGAAGGAAAAGGCTTCTCTGCTCTGACCTTATCAATTGCACAACTTCAGACAGTTTCTGCTTGTAATTTATTTGCAGTTCGTTAAAAATCTGATTCAAAAGCACGCAATCACTGAAGGAAAGCCTCTTAAGCTTATCATTTTAAAGTATCTCAAGTGAATTCTTAACAAACTGCCTATAGACAGGCTGCTCCAGTTTTCCAAGAACCATCAGACTCCATAAAAAATAAAATTGGAGGGAGCAAATGAATATGGTCATCATTCATTTCTATCTCTAAGGACTTAATGTAAGTTTTCAAGAAATCCATTATCACTTAGTTATTTGCCAGTTAGTCACTGTCAAGGTAAGCCAGAGCTTGAATTGTTTAAGTGAATGAAAATTCTTTTGCGATATTGTATCCACACCTTTCAAAAAACTTATTACTTGAAGTAAAAATAAGATAAATAGAAATAGCAATCATCTTTTCTAGCCATTCGAAAACGTGATGTAAGAATTCATTCTTTCTCAAGAGAGCGAGGGTTTATGAGAAGTAACCCAAATTTTCAAGATCAGGGATCACTCCATTTTCTGTGAATTAAGCATATGCGTCAGCAAAAAATATTTTATCGTGGTAACCAACAGTGGCATTTGCATAGAGCAGTAAAGATATTATTTTATTTTAAGAAACGTTTTCTGGTGTGATCTTCTTCTTATGAGTGAGGAGCATGTCTATCACTCTTCTTTACAACTGATAGTTTACAGAAGGAATTTTAGTAAATTCATACCTGTTCACTACTTTTATTATAAAAATAGGATAAAGAAAAATGATGGAGTACATTTTGTTAATATAGCTGCGCTTATGTCCTAATTTATAAACTATTAAATTGAATCTGGGTTAGAGTTATCTTGTCACAAACTTAGAAAAGCCCCAGAGCAGTTTCGTAGTTGAATGTGATATGAACTTTTCGTGGACCAATAGAAGATCGTCACTCAATTTATGCAAATAGTAGATGAAGAAAATACTTTTAAAAAAGTTCTTGTTTTGCATAAGCTCTGCAGTTGTGTAGTGAAACATCAAATCACTGGCTTGAGCTACTGTAATTTAATCTTATTTGAGCTTGATAATATCTGGAAAGTCGTTTAGGAGGGCTCTAGATACTTGATGCAGATTTTATGGCTGAGGTAAATGAATTTCTTCATCCTCAATTTCTTACAAGTCAGTAGTCTCCTAAGCTTTATACTACTTTATACTCTCTGAAGAAAATAGCTAAGGTATGAACAGCTACTGCTCTGGTTTGGCATACACAGAAAATACTCTCACAATATCCACGATATCTCTAATATCTAAGTCTACCAGGGGATCATCTAAAGGAGATTCCCTCATCAATTATCTTCTCTCTTACAAATTTACCCAAAGTCAAAGTCCTAAAGCCTCATAGGTCTTAACTGCGGACTCAGAGCCATCATTATAGGCATAGAGATACCTTATCACTTTAGATACAGAGTAGGGGTCGAACTAATTAGAATTCGTAATACAGTATTATTTAACTATTTCTCTCAGCTTTAACTCTATCTATTTATTCTACATACTTAGTACATTTTGTAAGTTTGTAATCCCTTTAACTAAATAGGCCACCTAAATAGGACTCAAAGATTAAATCCTCTTCTCAACTTCTTACACTAAGTCTTTCAAGAAAAAGCTAAAGAATTTTACAAAGCCTGGAGCCTCAGTCGTCATTTAGTCTAGAGTCATATTTTAATGCAGTTAGAAATTAAAATAAATTAACATTTGCAGCTTTCCTAGAGCAAAAATAGAGTCTACTAATTATTTATTATCTAGCATGTCCACATTTTTTTGAATGAATCTAAGCATATCTTTATATTCGTACCTAACTAGTAATTTCTTTGACACTTCATTAGGTTGAATGCTTGATTTTATAGCTATCTTCTATAAAATTGAAGCCGCTATTTCAGGATGGTTCTCAAACTTAAAAAATATTTATCTTGCCTTTGACTTATTCGAACATCAAGAAAGCGTCTTTAGTATTTTATAAATTGAACTTGATATAATTGAGATTTTCTTGAATAGTGAGGTCATTGAAATTGATTTGTCTGAAGGATTTATCTTTGGCTCTATAGACATCTAAATTTTTATACTCCTCGACAACACTTTTCTCAAAGTGCTCAATCTCTGCAGCCACTTGTTTGAAGTGGTCAAATTCAGAAGCTAATCTGTTATCCCTATAAATATCCACACTTTTACTATCGTTATCAGTATTGCTCACTGACTTTAGGGCCAATTCATCTGCTGAAGTCTCTGCAATTGATGCTGTTTCGTAGTTTGCCTTCTCTTCTAAGTATTTTTGAAGCTCTGGATTATTGCTCCTGGGAGTGAGGAGTTTTTGGATCCTGAAGTTTGATAGATCCTTTTATTTGTCCTTATAGTCCTTGAACTCGTTATGCTCAATCATCATTTATTAAACTTAAATAGTTATTCTTGCTGACTGGATTACAGCTTCGCTTATTATGAGTCAGAAGGTTAAGAATAGATTACGTTGTGTCTATTAATAATTGCTTTACTCTCAAGGAACAAATCTTAACTGGCAGCTAGTTGCTTTAAGTCAGTAGCACTCTCAGTTCCTTGGAGATATTTGCTATCACCGAACTTCTTTTATAAATATATAAATGGAAATCTGCTCATAGTTTTAGATCAGGTTTTAAGGTTTTCTAGATTCCTTTTTTAAGAATACCTTCTTCTCTCTTTCACCATGTAAAATATGATTGAAGATTTCATTCTCTTTGACTTTCCTATAATTTTCTAGAACCTCTGCCGTATGATCTAAGTAGAAGAATTTCTCTCTCAAACTAGGTATTTCATTCTCTAGAAGCTGGCCAACGTTTTACTTATTTGACGATTTCAATATGAAATTAAGTATAGAATTTGTTTAACTTTGCATTTAATCATAAATGCAAAGTTGATCCTTCTAAGTTTTTCAGGGTTTGAAATGGTTGAAAAATTGTGCATAAACGGTCTTCTTTTCCTAGAGACCTGGCTGGAATCAGTAGCAGCTATTTTTGAGAGAGGGATATATGGGAATTTTTTCTGTTCTTTTTTTTTAAATTTGGCCCTTTAACTTTTTTTCCAATTTTTTTAAAAATTGGACTTCTTAAACCCCCCTTTTTCATCCTTTGGTAAAGTTTCCTTTATGGCCCATAAGGTTTGATTTTTTTATTCCCTCTAAAAAAAAGGCTTTCTTTCTCTTTAAGTTTCCCGGTAGTTTAATCCAAAACTGGGCGGGGCAGTGCTTAAATTAGCAAAGTTGCCACTCAGATTTTAAGAGAGCGAGGTAAGACTCACGGCAAGTTTTTAAATAAGTGAATGACTTCTCTTGAAGTTTTTTATTTACTAGAAAAAGGCAAGGAGCAGTTGTATTACATTTTAGTAACCAATTAAATTCTCGCATATATTTATACATTTACTTTATTGCCATATTTAATCATCCTATTCTCCTTTAATAAAGATAACTGAGCCAGAAGACTGCTAATTTCTACCAGATGGAATGGAAGAAAAGTCTTTGAATAAGAAGCAAAGCCTCAAAAACGAAAATAGAATGAAAATCAAGCAGATTCTCTAAAATGATAATCAGTACTCATTTACTGGCCTCAAGAATTTCCATTTTTATTATTCTGAGAATTTATAGAATTTAAATTTGGTTTCTAATCCCGACTAGTATGAGTTGAACTTCAGAGAAGAACAAAATATTGTTTAGATTAAGTGGAACAAAAACCTAAAACTGAGTCAAGTAGAAATAGGTTAAACTGAATTAGCTGACAAAAATTATTTAAATCTTATCGTTTAGGCCTTGGAGAAGGAGAGATAGAAGTCATCTAGACCCTAAAAATTTGAACTCCTACTTTATTTAAGCATAATTTTATGTACCACAACTAGACTAATATAGGCCAGTTCTTAGATAAGAACTCTTATTTATTAGACGGAGATGATGCTAAAGAAAGATAGAATACAGAATCAGAGTTACTAAGTTCTAAATAAGGCAATATGCCTGAAAGCATAGTCAAAGAGACTATGAAATCTATAATAAGAGCCTAAAAAGAAGAAGAAAAAACCCCTCAAGTTATTGGAGTTAAGGAGGTTAAGAAAGTTATTTCCAGCAAATAAATTACGATGAAGTAAATTTGATATAAATGGATATTAAAAATATTATTCTCCTTTGATTGAATATAGTTTATGAGGACTAGCACAAACTCCATAATTATAGAGATCATATTTCTAACACACAAGTAATAACTGATGATGATCATGTCAATATCTTACCCATTAGAGAGCATTCGAGAGGTGAGGATTTAATCCAGGAATCATTTGGGACATCGCCTTAAAATCGTATTGAATTTGGATAACCCAAAAGCTTAAACGAGTGTGACATGATAGACTCAGCAAGAACTATAGACAGTCTTGACGAGCACACCAAGGTAGATGTTATCGGTGATTATGCAAAATTGTTGGGGAGAGATAGAAATTCTAATACGGATCTTGCCGCTTCTTCCTCTTTTGTCTAGAAATAAAGATTCGTGTAAACATAGCTAATGAAGCAACTTGAGCCAAAGCAGTCATCTCCCCTCAAGAATCCATTTTCCATTTTCATGGATACAGAATTTCCTTCTAAGTCTAGACTTTCAATAATCGATATAGAAGAAGAGGAGGAAAAATTACATAGCCATCGTAAGAATAAATCTTATGTTGAGTTTAGAAATAATCCTAGTATGCTAAATAACCCCTCTAAAGATTAAAGACTATAGCATTCAGGAAATTTTTCTTTTAAGAATGAAGATATTAAAGCCAATGGAAAATTATTTAAGATTGCTTAGTAAGAGATCAATCACCTTCTAATTGCTAAAGACTCTGTGCAACCAAGTTTCATAGATGAGAGTTGCCCAGATTCAGCTCGTTAACATTTGATAGATGAATTAAATAATGTGTCTCAAAAAAGAGCAAATAACTCTCTCTTGAAGTCTAAAAATATGTCCCTCTCTGACACAAATACTAACATTCACATAATGAGTAAGTCATATAGAAATAATTAGAATGCAGAAGAGAGTCTTATTGAAGATAAAAATGGTTTTCATATTCACGAAACTTTACAAGGGGAAAATCCTAATATCAATAAAGAGCCCAATAATCAAAAGTAGTCAAATAAAAGTTTGCTTGCTAGAAACGATAAGAGACCTTCAAGAGAGTACGGCTCAATGGCTTCAGATGGATTAAAGAAAGATAAGAACTAATTGATTGAAAAAAGCTAAAACGATCAAAACAGTGATATCAAGTAAATAAATGAATTCTTAGGAGATGGAAGTATCTATAATCATCCTATGGCACTAGACTCAACGCAAAATAATCCAATCCCTTAGAGCCTTAATAAAGAAGGAAGTGGAAATGAGGGGTCGTAGTTATTACTGATTCCTATGGATCAAAATATTGGAAATAATAGTCCTGATATGGGCCACTAAATTACAAACCAGAGCATTATGAATCTGAAGGTAAGATATTTACCTTTGCTTATTTTATTGTAGAATCTTTGCTGTCCTGAAATTCTTGTAGTTGACGATATAGACTATAATAGGTTTATATTGACTTAAGTGATAGGTACTCTGTTTGATCTGGAGTGCATTTAGGCTTGTAATGGGCAAGAATGCATCGACATTGTAACTGAATATGATTCAAAGAGATGCTGCGATGGAATACGGCTGATTATTATGGACTACGAGATGCCGATCTTGAATGGTCTCGAAGCAGCTAAGAGACTATGTCAACGTATGAGCAACGGCATGCTTACAAGGAAGATCCCAATAGTTGCACTCACTGCTTATAATGATGAAAAAGAAAAATGCTTAAATGTAGGCATGAAAAGATTCTGTAAGAAACATTAGTCAATATTTGTAATAACATATGAACATCTATTCATTTTTAAGTATTAGTTTTTTTAAACGTATACAGTTCTTAAATTTTACTATAGTAACAAAACCTGCGAAGTCAGATGAGCTTAGATAAATATTTAACGAGATTTTGAATGGAGATATGTGATATTTATTCATAAATTTAATTTTAATTATTCAAGGCAAAATATTTATTGCAGCTTATAAATTAAAGCATATACTAATATGCTTTAACATTTTTAAAGCGATTTAAAACGAAAATAAAATAATTTAGCATAATAAATTCTTAACTTTAGAGATAAAGTTTTTACAACTTTTTATATTGGGAAAAAAAGATTGTTAATAAAGTTAGATAGAGAGTGTCCGGATCAGAAGAATTGATTCTTTAATAAATTTTTATAGTTGAGCAAAGATAAAATATGCAAGAAAATCTTATAAAATAAATTATGATTCATAAACAAATATTTTCATGTTATTTAAATCTACTTGCTTCATTTTATATTATATAAAATATTTGATTAAAAAAATGTATGACTTTTTACGAGTAAATGGTAAAAACATTTGTTTATAGAATCCAGATATCTAAAATTTAACTATAAAGTGTGGTGATACTGAATTAAAATATAAAATCTATATTTAAGTCTTTAAAATGCAGTCGAATTTAAATAATTTACAGCCTCTAGAATTGCTAAAAAATGTGAGTGCAAACTCTCGCTATGATAAAAGCTAAACCTTTAATACTGCTGCTGCAAGAGAAGAGCAAAATCAAAATTTTGAGCAGATTTATGGGAAGCAAAAGACTGAATACGAAAAGGAAATGGATTCCATTTTGTTTCTATAATGTAATTATTTTGAGGGAAGAAGAAATGGTGGCTAATGGTAATTTCCTAAAAATAAAAATAGACGGAAAGATAAAATTTATATTTTATAATATAAGAGTGATGTAACTCAATCTGCTATTGCTGGAGTACTAATCTAAAATGCGGACTACTCAGTTAATTACCATTAAGAATCTTTCTCGTTTTATATTATGCAATCTAACTTCGATATGACGAGCAGGATGAACGACTAAACTTGATTGCAATTGCATGGAGATGATTCAGAATTTTTTCAAGTTGCTGTAACTGAGCAAAAACCAAATGAAAGATTGAATTTAGATCATTCAAAAACAATATAAGAACTGAAAAAGATTATAGCAGAGGGAATCATCAAACTTGCTTAGGACCCTTTTGATACTGAAGAGATAGTTAAAGTATAATTAATTAGTTTTGGAAGATGCTTACGTTAAATTCAACATGAGATAGTTCGCAATTGCTCTGTTTTATCATTTTACTTATTACTTTCTTGGTGGAGATATATACTTGCCTTTTAATTTTGATAAAAAGAATTGAATAGTCTTTGGTTTTGTGGCAGAGAAAGCAGATTAATTTTGCATATAATATGGGATTCATCGGGTTTGAGAAACACGTATTTATAATTCTACTTTCATCTTTATGTTCTTTAAGCATAATTGTTGCTATTGTATTGTATCAGGATGTGATAGAATTTGACTATCAGACACTGCATAAATGTATTTTTATATTGCTTATGGCTTCTCTATGCTTGGTGATTTACATTTTGATAATTTCAATGAGATACGCGACAACCACTGAAACTAAATTCAATGAGCTCCGCTTCATCCGCTTTTCATAAGAAGATCTGAGGAAGGAGTACCTGTCAAGTTGGAAGGATTTAGACCCTGAGAGAGTGGATGATGAAATTAAGGCGGCCATGATCAGAAACGAGATCGAGAATAAGACATTCCACTTGATGTTCCTTGCAGACGTAAGTCAAAGTACCTTGAAAGAGAGACTCACTGACTACAATTACTACGAAAAGAACAAATTTAGCATCATTTTAAAATAATTTTAAACATTTAGCGAAAAAGAAATGATTAAGCACATGACTTATGTTGAGAAGTACATTTATTTTAAAGAGTCATTCTCAAAGAGAAGAGAAAGAAAAGTTTTTAATATTTCATATTGCCAAATCAAACTATTGTGAATCAAATTTTCCAATGCCAAATTTAATTTTTTCCTAGTATAATAAGTTGAGACAGCGAATTATGCATGTTAGACATTCAGTAGAAAAAGAATTGAGGTAATCCAAAGTAAGTTTAGATAAGGTACTCAAAGATGACAAACTTCTTCTTTAAACTCAAATTAAAATTAGAAAAATCAAAGAGAATAATAGAAATATGGTCAAAAGCTACGCTAAGTCATTTACTAAAAAAGAAAAAATAAACCCTAATAAAATATTTATAAAATTTGAATATAAAGTTAATAGTTTAAAGATTAATCCTGCTGACTTAGAAGATATAGGTATAGATAAGGAATTGAAAGATCTCTTTAATGGTCCGGATATTATCCAAGAGGAAGATGAAAAGCATAATCATTATGATGATGATACTGATAAGAACTTGAATGACGTATCTACAAATAGACCAATTAATTTGTTAGATTTTATTATTTTCCTTCAATTATGGGAGCTGAAGATCATTCATTCAGAGAATAGTCTACATTTCATTATGGGGATGATGAATTAGAGCTTCCTGAGGAAATGAATACATAATTTTTTAACAAGTACAGTGCAAGACTTTGGCTTAAAGAAATTTTTCTTACTAGCAAGTATTTGTTCAATTAGGACTATATTAGATTCTTGAAATGGTTTTCTTTCATTCATTCAGTGATTCCTGTGAGCATTACTTTGTACTATGATTATCAAGCTCATCTAAATTAAATAATTTTTAAATGGAGAGGCAGATGCTTTTAAGAGATATACTTATGTTGGATTTTGGATGTATTCTGTGGGATGTTTCTTCTTAAATTACAACGTGTTCTTCTAAAATAACTAATTTCTGACAATGGCTATTATAGATTTAAGAAGGAAGTTGGCTTATGTGAGATTTTTTTTAAATATATAAGAGGATTCTAAAATGCATGATAGAGCCAACTCGAGTCCACAATAAAGGATATCTCAAGGTAATGCCACTTATAAATATTTTCGACAAACAGACAATTTAAAATCATTTCAAATTGAAATTATAAGAGGATCTATTTTAAATGAATGCAGTCTTGGCTAGATATGCGAATCATAGCTTTAGATTTTGGTTTGAGGTTCTATACAAGAATATAATTGTATGCTTCGCTTTTAATAATATTATTTATTCTTTTTGTGATCCTTTATGCGATCCTTGGAGTTTTTTATCTGTTGTTCTTTTTTGAGACGAATATACAAATTTTCACTGCTTCTCAATGGGTAACTCCAATTATAGAAATTTTAAACTTTCTAAGAATAGCTCTCTACATCGTAAATATCGGGAGATAAGTTAACCAAACCACTGACTAGCTCATAAACTTATATAAAAGAACTTATTTATTGATAAATATTAAGTATAGTTTATTCAGAATAACTGAGCTTAAAAATATCCTTGATAGACTCTATTCAGATTGGGATACTCTAATTAATCCCAATTATAACAGTGAAAGGCATAGGATGCTTAACAAAACATTTATTAAATTAATTATTTAAGTTGGCTAACGAATACTACTCTCAGAGGCTTAAACTCAAAACACCAGAAGATTATTTGCATTTTAATATTTAAGAGTGTAAAGAAGAATTAAAAGGAACTATAGATGTTATGTTGTCTATTCAAGAGAGACTTGAGAAAGAAAACTAATATTAACCTATCTCTATCCTCGGAATACCAATGACATCAAATATTCAATTATCTATCTATACTGGTTTAGGTTCTTTAACGGTCACAATGATATAATTTAAGCTGCAAATACTATGAGATTTACTTTCAATTTTAAGTTATTTCTTAAACCAATTCTATTATTTTAGAAGAAAATGTCATATCTGGCTTTCAATTTTTAAAAAAAATAGTTTAGTTAATTTTAATTAGTATTTTTGATAAAATTAATGTCAAATATGTGAAAATTCGATAGACTACCTTGTAGTAGCAGATCTTTTCTTGCCTTATGGTTATCCTATAAATTTAGGACTCCTAAATGCAAAAAAAATAAATGCTTGGAATGGTTGTCTTCTTTGTTTTTGTTATTTTCTTAATCTTCCTCTAAAATGACTGCATCAAACAAGGGTGTTCTTTTCTTGACGGATTTGTAAGATTGAATTTCACCAACTATAACTTTCTTAGATCTACTATGGGAAGGAGCAATTTATTTATCTTAGTTCTATCTAGATAACTTGAGATAACTTTAAGAAATTGGTGAGAGGGATCTATTATTAGGTTTCGATGAGCGATTATCAGAAGTAGACAGTTAAATATGAACTCTTGAACCTATAGAAAGCATGTTCATATAATCAGTTTCTGAACTTTCCTTGCTTATTACTTTAATGGTTGTCTACTAGTCAGAATTTTGTGATGATTCTAGCCTTTTGATGCTCGTCTCAGTAACATTTTTAGATGTGAAGGCTGATCCCAGATAATAAAAATTCCTAAAATGCATAATCTTAAGAAATTGAATGCCTCAATGAAGTTAAATTTGATATCCTTTGCTTTTTGTGCTACATTTTGTTTGGGATGTTAAGAAATTTTTGATTGGTTTGTTGACTGTACCTGCTATTTGAATTCTCGCTGTATAGGTTATTTAAGTTGGACTCATATCTAGAGCCTGAGTCAAACTAGCTGTCTATAACAATCTAATGATTGGTCTTTTTACTATCTGAGTGAAACAACTTCGCTGTTTGTTAAATTTACATTCTGAGTGTTAAATTATCGCTCATAGTTCTCACTTTCCTAATTGCATTAGTCTGAATTTTTTTCATCCGCAATTTCCTCTTAAAAAAGTTATGGGTGGTCTGAATTCTGCTTCTTTTTCTTTGAACTGAGTAGTTTATATTAATCTAGCTAGATGATGTGTGATGTGTTGATGTTGTCTGATGTGAAATTATAACGGTCTGATTTATTTGGAGAACCACTGAGAGTGCTTACTCTAAATGGGTTGTGCTTGATAAAGTGAGAGTTTTAAGATTCCACCTCTGCAGAATCGATAGTCATATAAGGAGATTCTACCTACTGATCTATCTAATATTACAAAAATAATTTTTAAATTATTATGGCTTTTTTAATGAAACTTAATTAAGTCATATTTTATTTTAATTAAGATATCTAAAGGTTTATAGTGAACACTGATATTATAAATAAATTACCATTTTTAATTATATTTTATCCTAAACTCTCATATTATTAATTTTAAAATCTGAAGAATATTAACATGGAATAATAAATGCTAAGATTCGGTTTCATGTTAGTTTGAGAGTTGCATCTATTAAAAAACCACCTTTAATTTTTTATCTGGAGAAGATTAATTAACCTAAGTTACAGAATCCTCATTTATCTCCTTTAAACTTTATGTGAGGCCTTTTTGGAATTCAGGACTCTCAGGGGCAATTTAATTACCTTCCATGTTTTAATATTGCCCTTAAAATTGAGATACACCATTAAGTTCTGAGCTTTATTGGAAAGGTAGACTATACTTCAAGACTTCTTGCTCAGATGACATGTCGATAAAATATATTCAAATTAGATAAATTTAGACCTTGAAATAGGAGATTTTAGATTTCTTTAGCTAGGCTGCACTCTTTGCTGAGCGGCAGAGGTACCTAAAGAGCAGTCTCTCAAATTAAAACTTTAATTAAGTGAGAAGTTAATATGCTATGGAGTTTGAGCATCAGATTTTGCTGAAGTATTAATTTACTGATGAATTAGTGAAAACTCATTAGGGCTTTGGGACTGCATTTCTGACAGTTAAGTCTACTTTTATGTTTTCTAAGTAGAAGTTTCAGCATTAGCCGATATTTGATTGGGCTCTTTTTGTGTGGGTTGATGATCAGAATCTGGAGTAAGCTCTTTGTGATGCATCTAGAAAGTAATATTGGCATCGAAGAGTACTTCATTATTAGATATCAAATTAATTAAATCTTCACTCTGCTCTTGATTGAATTTGACATAGTCTTATCTTGAAGCATAAGGAGTTTCCTATATGTCGATAAAAATCAAAATTAACTCGAGTGAGAGTTGAATCGGTTGAAGGTGATTTATACTTGCTCGCAGATTGTGATTTAAAGAAGGACTCTCAAGCCCTTAAATCTTCTAAGTCTACTCAGAATCAAGTTGAAAGTTTGGAACCATTTAATCTTCATTCTTTCCTAATTCTGATTATAAATATTTATTAGCTCTAAACCATGGTGGAATCAGCAACAGACTTAGTTCGCTTTGCTTAAAATCTGGAGTTAATTATTCTCCTGTGCTAGGGCGTGGTCACTAACAAGATAAGGATATGTTAGCTTACAAATATTAATGTTGTTCTCTTCTGGTAGCTCGTTGCTGCAGCACTTATTTCCCATTGAATAGTTGTGTTTGTGAGTTAAGAGGAAACGCTTATTTTATATTGAATGGTTGAATGCTTCGTTATCAAATAAAATTATAATCAAATCCCATTTCATTAAATATATAAGCAAGCGCTAGGTATCATAATTAAACTTTATAGATCCTTTTGAATTATTACCCTTCTTATTTTGCTTTTTTTAAACTAAAGAAGCTCTGAGGTAGTCATAATTTGTTAGCCCTGAGAGTTAACAAGGTGTTGATAGGCAATGAGAGAGCCTTGCTTCAAATGAGTATGGACAGTTGGTTGATCGTTTGGCAAGTCCTTCATCTCTCCCTTTGAAACAATGACTGCAGCAAGGTTGTACAAACTAACCCAGTTTCCAGCAGGGAAATAAGACTAGAAAGTAGTCTTTGTAGCATCAGTCTAGGCTTCTAGTACGGGGCTTACTTTGAGAGCTCCATTTACCATAAATGAACTTGTGGTGTCATCATAGAGGTTATCATCAGCTGGGAAGTAAACCTTTGTAATTTAATATATGGTTACTTATGTAGTTTGTATTTTGATAGAAGAGGGGTTCGATGCATGATCCTCCGTTTTGACTGACTTCATAGAGACATGTGTACATGTGTCTTAAGTAATGATATCTATCTCTGATGGAGTACTGTGCCCATTGGAGGTACTTGCCAGTAAGGAGGTAAGGCTCAGATCTCTCACTTGGTTGGTCGTTATAGGTGAGGTTCTGGTGAGCTCTAGCAAGAGGGTAGAAGGTGGCAAGTTGAATCCATCTTGCGCACATCTCGTCGTCTTTCTTTTCTCCGAAGAAACCGCAAACATCAGCTCCAACGTGGGGAATTCCGAACATGTTCATATTCATTATTCCAGCAATAGAGTATCTTAAATACTCCCACTTACGCCAGTTGTCACCAAGCCAGTGAGATGCATATTGGCCTGTTGAAAATAACAATCAAATGAGAAGCGAAGGTGCTTCTGGTGAGAATGAATGGTCTGTTATCGGGAGTTGCATGCTTAAACAGGAATAAATAAATAGTGGCTTGTTGCTAGTAAGATGTTGGTGAGTTCTCATGGCCATCATGTGTCCATGGAGTGAGTGGACGTTGTAAGAAGTCTCTTTGATGCTAGGAATTGAGGAGTTAAGAGAAAGAGTCATATAGTCAAAGTTTCCACTATATGGATCCTGGGGAGTTCCATCAGCGGTTGGCTTGTAACCTGGGATGAAAGGAATCTTGAAAGTGTTAGCGACGGATTAGTCCTTGAATTCATAATACCAGTCGTATGAGACACCGTTGTCTCCATCCTCAGACAATCTTCTCTTAAATAAAAAGTTCAATTAATTAAGCTCTTAGTTTCTTCCTTTGTTTCTGCAACTTAAATTGGTTGAGCATCCTCTGGCTTAATTTCTCCGTGGTTGAAAGTAGTGGGCTCATTCATGTCGATCCAAACACCGTCAAAATTAACTTGCTGGTAGAGATCATAGAAACCCTGAGACCACATGTTCATGCACTTGTCATTGAACCAGTCCACGAACACAGCTCTGTCGGGCCATACCTTTGCGATGAGATTGTTGTTATAGTTCTTGCTTCTTAAATGAATATATAAACTTGAAACTGTTTACTTGCTAGTATACATGCCGGACTTGACGAAAATGTCGTCAGTGTTTCCTTGAGTGTAGTACTTGCCATTAAGATCATCAGCAGAGATGGCGGCATCAATGATAAGCACCAATTTCTGGTTTGCATTGTGAAGTCTAGTGGATAGACCCAGAATGTCATGGAAAGCAGTTTGGTTTACAGTGAAATCTGAGTACTTGTTCATGTAGGGGATATCAAGGTACATAGTTTCGAGAGGAATGCCAGCAGTGAAGTACTAGTCAATAACATCCTCAACCATTGATTGGTTATATACTTCCAAGGATGCTTGTTGCCATCCTAGAGACCAGAAAGGAGGAAGCTGAGGCTTTCCAAACAAAGAGTGATATTCCTGCACAATTTGTTTAGCAGTTCCGTGAACGAAGAAATAAGCTTCGATTTAACCACCAAGAGTAATTTACTCTAATATTTTATATAATTAAAATGAAAAACAAATTATATTTAAATGTAGCTGAGGATAGACTTGCCATCGTCAGTGTACTTTACCACTGGAGACATAGCGTTGGAATTTCTGAAGAAGATACCAATGTAATCTCCTTTCACTTCAGTTTGGACTAGCACGAAAGGATGCACTCCGTACACTCCCTTTCTTCCAGTTCCATCATCCACTGGGCTGTCAAGGCCGACGGCCCACATAGTCCAGGTTCCCTCCTCAAGCTAGAAATCATGGATTCTCTCTCCAAGACCATATAGTCTCTGAGAAGGAAGCTAGAAGTCCATTTGAATGAATTTGTCCATCAAAACGAGAGACTGGTCCTTAGTAGTCAAGAGAACTCTGTCAGGAACAGTAGGGTCAGTCATTGTGAAGGAGAAAGGTGCTGTTTCATAAGTTATTCCAAGCATGTCAAGTCTCATAGTTGGGTTTCCTAAAGCCTGATTAACAGCTTGTTGAGGGATAGAGTAGGCTTTCTTAGAAGTATCAGTGATGGTAAGATGAGCAACTTTCCAAGTTACGAGATCGAGCTGAACGTTTAACTGATTAGCAAAGACGTTGTTGATTCCTTTAGGAATGGCTTTGGAGTCAACTCCTAGTTTAAGGTCGCCATCTTTGTCTTTGGGGATGATGCTGTGTAGAGCTTGCATATGGAGTTCAGGGCTGTAATCTACGGCAGCTTCGAGAGTCATAGATACATTTGAACCCTGGTTTACAATAGCCTTGGCTTTGTAAGGGTTGTAGTTTTGAGGTACAGGAGGAGAGGGTCCATTTCCACCTCCTTTCTTGAGAGTCAAAGGCAAGACTATAGCCAAAATGATAGCTATGATTATGATGCCTCCAATGACACCATACTTAATTTTCTTCTTTTTGGCATCATCTAGACCAGTTCTCAACTCAGCAGTGTTATTAACACCAACTGGTGCGCCAGCACCGGCAGTTGGCTGTTTCTTCTCAATGAGGTCAGCTGAAGTGTCCTCGTCGTCTGAGAATTTTCTCATCTTTGCTAATACAAATAAACCACACACCTCACTATGAAGAAAGAAATAATAAATATGAATGATGAGTTTAGTTGTTGTGGATATGCCGCTAACTATTTAGTATAAATATATTATAATTGAGCGATATATCCAAAAATTTAGCTCTAAACCTGCCTTAATTACTTAAGCTTTAGGCAATCTATCATTATCTCTGTAAACAGCCATCAGATTCGTTATCAAAATATAGTAAAGCTAGATTCTTCAAAATAGAAATGCAAATTAATTTGATGAAAAATAAAGCAATTTTTAAGCTCAACGACCTGCTGTTAACTGAACTTCATAAATAAATACACTCGTTGTGATAGTTTTTCAAACATGCTTAACGAAGGTGAGGTACTGGATCTTGTTCATGCACTGAGCGGACTTGAAAGTGAATGCAAGTCTGTCGTTGTCAGCCTAGTAGGAGGCTTTTCCGACGTTTGTCTGGCCTTAGACTTTGTAGTAAGTGGCATAGACGTCGTAGTCAGTGATTAGTTAGAAAGCCTTTGCGAGGTGGAAGTAGACGTTGCTAAGATAGTCGTTTTGGTTGACAGCTGAGCAACCCTTCTCCATCTTATTCATGTAGTTATTAGCTGTGTAAGTGGGGATGATAGTCAATGTTAGGTTAGGGGTCCATTCTTGCAATGAAGTTGTAGCCGTTGAAGTTGTTGGTGTTGTCGAGGGTAAGGCCATCATCGTTGATGTAGTTTCCTCTGGCTTCCCAGTAGATAAAGCCTTGAGGACCAGTGGTGGGGTCTCCGAGAACATGAAGATCAATTGGCATGCTTTGGAGATCGACTGAGGTCTTGAAGTCATTAGAAGTGTCTTGCATAGGAACAATATATCCGTTTCTGAGATGGAGATATGTCTCATAAACCTTTGTGGACATAGTGTATGGTTGTCCAGTGCTCTCGTGACAAGTCTTTTCTCCGAGGCCGAGATGGATAATATCGCACCATACTCCCTGAGGGAAATAGAAGGTAGTCCAGTTCTGGCTCTGGAACTCTGAGTTATTCCTCAATATATTTCTATTAAACAGCTTGAATTTTAGTTTTAATCCTCCAATAAATGATAAACTTATGTCTAATATTTTTAACACACAATAAATTTAATTATAATTTTACCTTGAGAGCTTCTCCAATCATAACGTTCTGAGTGATGTTAGTGTAGACGTTAGCGTCCTCTGGGAATTCGAAGAACATGGGTCTGAATACAGTTCCATAATTCTGATAGGTAACTCTGTAAAGCTGAGTGTAGTAAAATAACATCAAAGATACTTAGCTTTGTTAAAGATTGCAAATGTTTAGTATCTGACCAGAGAGTACTTGATCTTGATGGCCTGTCTGAAGATGTCGATGTACTTCATGCCTGGCTCGTACTCAAGATCTCCCCAAGCCCATGGCTCCTGAGGGACCTGGCCCCAGTTGTTGTGATTTCTTGAGAAGGGATAGTAAGCTCCAACGTGATGCCATCTGGCACAGAGCTCTGGGTTGGTGTCACCGATGAAACCGCAAATGTCAGCTCCAGCGAAGGTAATACCGAAAATGTTCATCTGCATTATTCCTGAGATAGAGTAGCCCATGAACTTTTGGTCAGAGAAGTTATCTCCCAACCATCTAGAGGAGAACTTGCCCATTCCTGCGAATGAACTTCTCTCAATAATGAAAGTTCTTTGATTCTGGTTAGTGAACCAGTCGTGAGTGGCCTTAACCTCTTGTGTTCCGTAGTAACTATGAGTATCTAGTTAAAGAAGTCATTAGAAATACTTAAATTAAGTAAACTTAGATAAAGTCCATTGGAGTGGGTAGTGTCAAGAGGCATGCTCTTGCCCTCAAGATCTCTTCCAGTAGGGGTGTATCTGAGCATACGTTTAACTGGGTTAGTTACTTGCTGAGAAGGATAGCAGGCTCCATTACAGAAGTTAGAAGCCTCGTTCATATCTTCCCAAAGTCCATCGAAAGCAACAAGCTTTTAAAGACCAGTGAGATGTCCTTAGAACCATGTGATGGTGTCTGGGTTAGTGAAATCGGGATAAGCAGCATCGTTTGGCCAAACTTAGCCAATGAAAGTATCATTGTTTGGACCTATCTTGGTGAAAAGACCAGCCTTCTCAGCTTCGTTAAAGGCAGTATAATCTGAATCAGGTCTGAATGCAAGGCCAGCATCAAGGATGGGCACATATCTTCTGTTTGCAAAAATTATAAAAATACAGTATGAAGAGATGTCACAAAGTCAGGAAGTCCATTAAAGTTTGAGCCATCATATTCGAAGTTTCTGTACTTGTTCAACCAGTCAATGTCAGACCACTGCACGTCCAAAGGAATCTTGTTATCATCATATCCTTAGACAACATTCTTGAGCTTATCGAGAGTGTCATAACCCCACTTGCATTGATGCCATCCTAGAGCCCACTGAGGAACCATCACTGGTCTTCCAACAAGGCGAAGGTATTTGTTAACGATATCATCTGGAGTCTGAGATTAGAACACATAAATGTCCACAACTCCTCCGGTGGCGATGGTTGAGATATCAATAGTTCCAGTAGTAGGGGTATTTTTTATCCACCAGTCTTGAGCGTGGGCGAGTTTGTAGAAGACTCCAACCCATGCGGTGGCTTTGTGACGATACATGAAGAAAGGATGAGTTCCATACATGTTGTTGCCAGGTAAGGTTCCAGTTTCATCAGGAGTAGGAATATCTCTGCTCCACATGCTATAAACTCCGTCCTTTAAGAAGAAGTCTTTGTTAGCTCTCTCTCCGAGACCGGTTATGCCACGGAAGTTAGCACCTGCCTCAGACTGTGCTTGCACATTAATTTGGTTGAAGTACTGATCGAAGATCATGCTCTTGATAGTAAGAACATTGGAGGGGAGGTTATCAGATCTGTATTTGAAGACCAATTGGAATGGATTAAAATAATTATTAGTATATGATTGTTGGAGATA
The DNA here is from genome assembly GCA_027382625.1 of Tetmemena sp. SeJ-2015. Classification (NCBI taxonomy): domain Eukaryota; phylum Ciliophora; class Spirotrichea; order Sporadotrichida; family Oxytrichidae; genus Tetmemena; species Tetmemena sp. SeJ-2015. The sequence goes on along the minus strand of JAJKFJ010022061.1, from coordinate 77,133 downwards.
GTGACAAACTGAGAAAGAGGAGATGAGGCAAGAGGAACATTAGTGTTAATGAGATCATCAGGGACTTCAGCAGGGGTTTTGTAACCAGCGGGGCCCTTTCCATCCTTATCAAGTTTCCAAGACCATTTAACATTTACCATATCTGTGAGAATAACTCTAAGAGAAACAGTAATGTTAGGGAGAACTCCAGCAACATGATACAGATCGAATGAAGCTGAACTCGTATTAAGAAGAGGAGCATAGCCTGGAGTAGTATTAGCGAATTTGTATTGATAGCTTGTGGGATCGCATAAGTTCAAGTCACCGTCCTTTTGACTACCATAGTAGACGTTGAGAACATCACTGAACTTGGTAAAGCCATCAGTTGTTATGGAAAGTGTGTTGGTGACTGAATCAAAAGTAGGCTTTTTCAAGCTGACGAAAGTGTTCTAAGGAGTCATGATGCAGGCGAAACTCACGTATGTAAGGTCGGATGCATTTGCAATCACGATTTGCTCAAGATATGCGTTCTGCTGACCTCTCTAGCCACCAGCCAATTAGAACTAAATGGACTTTGCTTGATGTAAGATTTAGTAGTACTCGTACTGGTTAGCAGTGATTTCACTAATACGGATGCCTTGATCAAGTAGAAGAGAACCCTAGGCAAAACCCTGAGCGTCTCTATTTACGATAATTTCAATTGGCTGAGTAAGAAGCTCTTAAATTATTTTGGTAAGGATCAAACGGTGAAAATTTGAATAAAACTAAATTTCTAAAATATGTATAAAAGAGTACACCAAACTTAAAGAATATAGATAACTTATTTTAGAAACCTAATTCATCTTTTGTGATTCTTAATGAATCCGTAAGCCTCGTTAAGGACACTATCAATTTTATAGTTGAAAAGAGTGTAATCTTGAATGTAGGCTTTGGTAGACTTTTCAATCTTTTTGAGTTTCATCTCCTATATCTGCTTTGCAAGGTCTTTCTTTTGTAATTTGGGTAATCTTCCCCCAGCTGTGTTTTAGGGATATTAGCTATCAAAATTGTTAGGCATAAGTAGATTAGAGTCGTTGACAGAGTGGCGCATGGTGTAAGCTACCTTTCGCTTTGCAGTATTGTTGAGTTTGAGTCCATCGACAATGGTTCCTATCTTTCTATCTTTCTTCTCCTTTATGAAGAGATTGTACTTTACATCACTCCAATTTCTTTCTTCTTTCAAAAGCTTGTTTGCGTTCTCTGTATCTATTGTGAGTTGATCATTGTTCTCTAATCTATTGCCGACAATTGGCTATGCATGGGTGAAGCTGGCAAAAGATGGATTGCCACTAAGACTCTAATTCTGTTTAATTCGGATATCTCGAAGCCAAGCCTTTTGGCCGATAAAGTTCTTCTTCAGCAAGTAGTCTTGACTTCCCTAACGATGAATAAATTGAAATATAATGCTAGTAGTCTATCATACTCTTATAGGAGGTGGAGTATATAGCTTGTAATTTGTTCTCCTCTGCTTGCAGTCTCAGTAGTTTTGCCTCTATTTCGTCTCTTCCCTCATTATTAAATAAGCTAATTGGTAAATCAATATAAATTTTTTATTCATATAAAATTGATAGATTTATTCTTTCAAAATAATATTTAGATTCTAAGTCTTTCGTAAATAAGTAGTATACCAACAAGTTTAATCTATCAATTTAAAAATGATAATTTTCTAATGTTATGAGGGGAATCTAAGATTTAATTTTGATTTTTAGATTCTTAGAGTGGAAAGTTATTTAACTATTTCTATAGTGTTTATAAATAAATGAATATTATAGAAATACATATAGATCCCTATGATAATATCTGGTAATGAGACAACAGAATTACGATTAATTTGGTTAAATAAATAAATGATTGTTAGTGAGATTATGTTTGGATTTGAGTGTTTGATAGTTTGTCTATTACAAGCTGGCAGGTATATAAAATTTGGCCAATTGTTTATTAGAAGTGCTATTCAAACTGATTCCATTAACTCCCAGTCCACTAATTCTCTCAGCCTTCCCTCCATATCTATCCATCACACCAAAATCCTTTTCTATCTCAGTCTAGTCTATGCTTGAAATTAGAGGTATACCAGTTCCTGATTCTTATAAACCCACTTCTTGAATTTGAGTGGCATCTTTAGAATTAAGAATGGTGTTTGAACTTGAATTTTATCTTATGAGAAGTGAACTGTTTCTAGTTAGTCTATCCTAGAGTTGTTGCTTTGTGGAGTCTTTTTTATTCTCTGTTTTCTTGAGACTTTAGTTGCTTGTTCTTAGAGAAATAGGGATTTAAGCTATCTGCATGTATTGCTTGTCTAGGGTGTGATACTCCATAATCTTACTAAGGAAAGTGCGTTCCTTCCTTTGTTGTTTCTTAGCTTGCTCTTTCAACTCTTCTATTTTACTTTTCAACTAGATACCTACGTTCTCAGCCATCTGACTCTTAAAATGTGTGGGCAGTATCTTCGCACTCTAGGTTTATAAGTTAATTGGAGACAGAGTTTAAGCTGACAACACTTGCTGGGAGGTCTCCTAAAACTCGTCATCGTCCAACTCACCTGTTTCAATCTATAAGGATGCCATCAACTTATTTATTTCACAATTTAATTACTTACTCTCTCTGTCATGTTTATTTTAAATGTGGGTTCAATAAATTATTATAGATAAAATCAAAATGCTACTAATTCAACTCTACTATAGAATCAAACAAGGTAAATTCCATTAACACTAATCTTAATATGGTTAGGTAGGATTAGAGTAAGGGGATGGAAAGAGAGTCCTGTCAATCAGCATATAAGAGAAGTCTACTTGCAAACCTACATCGGCAGGAAGTCAAATCAGTTTAGCTTGGCTTGCCATCATAGGTGGTTCCAGTAAGCATTATAGATTGGGATAAGCTAAATAGATTTATGGAATATTCAACATACTACTTCAGATTATGGAAAGTAAAGAGATTTCTAGCCGTTTATGGCACTTTCCTTTTTTCTATGTAAGATCAACTAAAAAGCAAAGCTTTATCATTCATGTAACCACTTTAATGATATTTATTTAATAATTTTTCGTCCTTTATTGCTGAGAAATAAGAGCATTCACATATATTTCTTTAGTTGAGTTAGATTTGTTTATAAGCATGAATGATATAGGTGCGTAGGGTATTTGTATTGCCAGACCTTGAAGGAGATGTATAACATGGGGTATCGCAATCACTTTAACTAGTCGATTGACCACAGTGCCAAGGTAATGGTAACCATGGGCGACCCAAGTTAAAGACTGCTGATGCACATGGAGAAACTGATGTTCGATGCTTTTGAAAAAGATGGCAGCCTCGATACACTAGATAGTTATTTTGTAATTAGATTGGCTGCTGATTGGCCAATACTTTGCTAAATAGATGGATGAAGAACTTGCCTACTAGTGCTACTAAACTAAATCCAAATCATAAATAGTCATTTATTACTACCCATAATATTTAAATGGCGCATTTAAAAGACCATCAAAGAATAAAGACTAATTCAGACCTGTAGTTTGAAACAAACTCAGCAGTGGTTTAATTCAAAAGTGCTCCAAAGCTATGAAAATAAGCCACACATCACTAAATTCATTTAATTTATTTAAACTCAATTTGCAATATGATTCAAGTTAAAGGGCGCGTTTAGATGAAATCTGAAATTAATATAATTACTCTGTATTAATTTGAACTTAGTAAGAGGGGAATTCAATGGAGAGGAATGTTGCCGGCCATCTAGTTTAAATGACAAATTTAAAAAAGAATTTGCGCTGCTTATTAAAAACCAGAAGGAAGGCATTCATAAAAGACAATAGAGAGAAGCTGAATGAAGATTATTATGTGAAAACCTACTCTTAACAAATTGTAAACTTGATCTCGCACCATCTTGACAATCGAAATGTACCATAGAGGGCGGAATTCCTAAGTAGAATGAAGGCTTTAATTACCTTCATTTTCTAATTTATTTTAGCTCTAAGATTGTTGTTGGAGGATACTGGCCTTTAGAGTTTGAACTGAATATGATTCCAATCTTAAATAAGCTTCACTCACTAAATAAGTATAAGCTGTGCTTGCCAGTCGTTGAAAAAATGCATGCACCTTTGATATTCAGAGAATGGGAGCCATCAGACGAGCTGATAGAGAGAGGAATGTTCAAGATAAAAGAACCTCAAGATGAGAAAAACATTTTAGAGCCTTAAGTTTTACTGATGCCTTTAGTTGGCTTCACTAAAGAATGCACTAGATTAGGATATGGAGGAGGATTCTATGATCGAACCATTGAAAGACTTAGAAAGATAAAGACAGATGAGTGTGATTAGCAAAGGATTTATTCAATTTTATAACTTTGAGGAATTTGTTAACTATAGGCATCGCTTTTGAAGCTTAGAACATCAGCTCTCTATAAGAAAATGGAGAATCTTTGACTGATGAAGAAGTAGCCATGGTAAACCTTTACTAGCCAGAAAGACATGACCAAACTCTTGATTATATTCTCACTGAGGAAAACTTGTACTAACACAAGAAATTAAGTAGATGAGGATATTCCTTTTAAATCGAATAATTTTAGCTTTAAACTTTTTGAATTTAAAATTAACCCATGAATTACTGATCAATTGTAGAGGGAAATTAATTGATCAAGATATTGACTTGTGCATGAGAAGAGTATTGATCTAAATTTTTAAATTACTTATTTGCAAGCTTATTGAATTTAAATGCGCTATTGTGTATATGAATTTACAGTGTTGGATAAGTTTCAGTTCCTGGAGATACCAAAGAGAGTTACAATAACATAGAAGCTATCGAAGTTATCATACTTCTTATTGATATTTCCATCCTGATCCTTGTCCCAGTAGCAACTTGCAGAGAGATGGAAGCCTGAAGTCTCTTTGTTGAGTACCATGGCAATCGCTTGAATCTTGAAATTTTTTCCAGCATGCACCTAAGAATTCTTGACTACATTCTCTGCTAGTTCATTTGCTTTCTGCTGAGCGGTTGCTCCGTCATATTCGTAAGGCTACAACCTGAAAGTTTTATTTACCTATTCATCAATGACTGCTTCAATCTAAGGTTGGATAGATGAGAACATCTTCTCTGCTTTGGGCTTGGGCTCGACCATTATTGTTGTGTGTTATTTGTTGATCAAGAAATAATTATCTTTAATTTATATATTCTAAAACTTAATTGGAAATTTCTTAAATACCCCTCCAATTGGAGAGTGTAGCTCAAATTGTCTAGCCAATACAATAATTATAATATATTTAATATATCGAATTTAAACGAGAAGAAGGAAAGATGTCCACTTAAAACAATCAACCCTCAGGGGAGAAGTACGACCCCAATAAGAATAAAGGAGTAAGTAAATAGAGCGATCCTAGTCTCTCTTGCTAGCTCAACATAACAAATAAGCATTAAACTTTCTTTAAGGTGTTAATGAATTCATTTTAGGTTGGCTTTGGAAAAGGTGGAGCATTTGACTAGAATATATATGGCGCTCACTCCAAAGATTCCTACCTTGATTACATACCAGATGATTCAGAGGGTGCTGACTCTGAGGCTCATCAGTAGATGCAAATGGCGATGCGAAGAAACTAAAAGTTAGCAGGTATCACTGGCCAGAAAGATCTGATAGAAGAAATGAAACTCGGTGGCCCCGAGAATGATCCAATGAAGGACTTTGGAAAGCAAAAGATAGCTGAAAGAGAGGATTAGTACCACCAAAGGAGAATGAACAGGATGCTTTCCCCAGACAGAGCAGATCCATTTGCTGCTAAAAATTCATCCCAACCATCCTCAGCAACTTAAAACCTTGTTCCTAATAAGAGAACTTACTACGACATCATGCAAGAGCAGCAGCTCGATAATGAAAAGGCTGATGTCTATCGAAAGATTTCGCAGAAACAAGAGGATGAGAGAAGAGGCTAGTAGGATTAGTAAGAACAACTCAAACGCTAGAGAATTGAGGATACTACTTCAACAAAGCACAGTGCTAGTGTAACAATCAAGAGTTATGTCTAACCTCCAGCTCAGAAGCCTTCTGATTGGGATAAGCATGAAGTAGTCCAAGTTAAAAAGACTACAGTCAATGAGAAACCCTCAGTCGTTGAGATTATAAAATTTTTATTTTAATTTAATTTTATAGACACCTAGGCTTTCTACTAAATGGGACACTCCAAGAAGGACTCCAGCTATGGAGGGTGCAACTCCAAGAAGAAACAGATGGGATCTTACTCCAGCTTCTCAAGCACCTGGGATTGCGTAAGGAAGTGAGAACTCAACCCCTTCAAGATTTAGTTAGTCGAGAGCTAGTCAGTTCAGTGAAACTCCTACTCCTGGGAGATGGTCTTAGCCAACCCCTGTCAGAATGATGTCAGAAACTCCAACTCCTGGCACAAGTAGATTTGGAGCGACTCCTATGGGAGGCTAGGGTGGAACTCGCTGGGATTAAAAACCTGGCCAAACTCCAGTGGGAGGCGCTATGGGAAGCTTCATGCAAACTCCAGTTTAAGGGTATCATCCGATGATGACACCTGTAGGAGGAATGACTCCAGGTGGAATGACCCCAGGAGGTATGTCAGTTCCTTATTGGCAAAGAGATCTTTTTGACAGAAACAAGCCTTTAACTGATGAGGAGTTGGACTAGATGCTTCCTTCTTAAGGCTATGAAATCATCAATCCTCCAGATGGCTATGTTCCCATCAGAACTCCTTCAAGAAAACTTTATGAGACTCCAGTCGCCTATCAGCAGACTCCTCAAGGCTTTATGATTCCTGAGGGAACTGGCAAACCTTATGATGTATAGCAAACGCCAGGAGGAAAGGGAGAGAAGGATGCTATTCCATTCATAAAACCAGAGGATGTTAACTATTTTAGCTCCCTATTGAGCGAAGTTGATGAAGAGCAGCTCTCAAACGAGGAGCAAAGAGACAGAAGAATCATGATGCTTCTACTTAAAGTTAAGAATGGAACTCCTCCCATGAGAAAGTCAGCCCTCAAAACTTTAACAGAAAAGGCGAGAGAGTTTGGTGCTGGACCTCTATTCAATTAAATTCTTCCGCTTCTTATGAGCCCTACTCTTGAAGATTAGGAGAGGCATTTATTGGTTGAAATAGTTGGACATTAGTAATTCAATTAAATTCAATTATAATAATACTTGTGAAGGTTATCGACAGAATCCTCTATAAATTAGATGATTTAGTGAGACCATATGTTCATAAAATCCTCGTAGTCATAGAGCCTCTTCTTATTGATGAAGACTACTATGCGAGAGTTGAAGGTCGTGAAATCATATCAAACTTAGCTAAAGCTGCTGGTTTAGCAACAATGATTTCCACAATGAGACCTGATATTGATCATAATGATGAGTATGTAAGAAATACTACTGCCAGAGCTTTCGCAGTTATCGCCTCAGCACTTGGAATCCCAGCTCTTCTTCCTTTCTTGAAGGCTGTGTGCTAAAGCAAAAAATCATGGAGAGCAAGACATACTGGAATCAAGATTATTCAGCAAGTAGCAATTTAAATGGGATGCGCTGTGCTCCCACATCTTAAGAGCTTGGTAGATATTATAGAACATGGATTGAAAGATGAAGAGCAGAAAGTAAGAACTATCACAGCTCTGGCTATTTCAGCACTAGCTGAAGCCTCTAATCCATATGGTATAGAGGCGTTTGAATCCATTCTAATTCCTCTTTGGGATGGTATCTCTATCTACAGAGGCAAGGCTCTCGCTGCATTTTTGAAGGCTATTGGCTTCATTATTCCTCTTATGGATTCAGATCATGCAGGAGAGTAACCCTTTAGATATAATCTTCTAAAATATTTGCTTATTTAATTGTTTACACTAAGTTCGTGACTCCTGTCTTGATTAGAGAGTTCCAAAATAATGACGACGAAATGAAAAAGATAGTGCTCAAAGTTGTAAAGTAATGTGTGAGCAGTGATGGAGTATCTGTTCAATATGTGAGAAAGGAGATAATTCCTGAGTTCTTCCGCAGTTTCTGGACTAGAAGAAATGCACTTGATAAAAAGAATTACAAGCAACTTATTGAGACCACAGTTGAAATGGCTGGTAAAGTTGGAGGAGCTGAGATTGTCAAGAAAATTGTTGACGAGCTAAAAGATGACAGTGAAACTATGGTGTAGTTTAAATACGATTAAATTTAATTACCTGTGCAATTTTTAAAAATACAAGGAAGATAGTCATTGAGACATTAGAAAGAATCATTGCATCATATGGAGTAGCTGATATTGATGCTAAACTGGAAGATAGGCTTATGGATGGCATCTTATTTGCTTTCTCTGAGTAAATTTCAGAAGATACCTAAACTGTCTTAAATGCATTCGGTACTATCGTGAATTGCTTAGGAGTGAGAGTTAAACCATATATTCCATAGATTTGCGGAACTATTTAGTGGAGATTGAATAATTGATCAGCTAGAGTTAGACAGCAAGCAGCAGACTTAATACAAAGAATTGCACTTGTTATGAAAACTTGTGGTGAAGAAGGATATATGGGTAGACTCGGAGTTATCTTATACGAGTACTTAGGTGAAGAGTATCCCGAGGTTCTTGGCTCTATTCTAGGTGCTCTGAAAGCTATTGTGAACGTGATTGGTATGTCAAAAATGACTCCTCCCATCAAGGATCTACTTCCCAGATTAACACCTATCCTCAAGAATAGACATGAAAAGGTGCAAGAGAACTGCATCGATCTAGTTGGAAGAATAGCCGATAGAGGAGCAGAGTATGTTTCACCCAGGGAATGGATGAGAATTTGTTTTGACTTACTTGATCTTCTAAAGGCTCACAAGAAAGGAATTAGAAGAGCTACTGTCAACACATTTGGATATATTGCCAAAGCTATTGGCCCTCAGGATGTACTTGCTACTTTGCTAAATAATTTGAGAGTCCAAGAAAGATAGAACAGAGTCTGTACAACTGTTGCTATAGCTATCGTAGCTGAAACTTGCGGTCCCTTCACTGTTCTTCCAGCTTTGATGAATGAATATAGAGTTCCAGAGATGAATGTGCAAAATGGAGTGCTAAAGAGTTAGTCGTTCATGTTCGAATATATTGGAGAGATGGCTAAGGACTATATTTATGCAGTCACTCCACTTCTTGAAGATGCATTAATTGATAGAGATCTAGTCCATAGACAAACTGCAGCTTCAGCTGTAAAGCATTTGTCATTAGGTGTGGCCTATATGGGTTGTGAGGATGCTTTGACACATCTTGCTAACTATCTCTGGCCTAACATTTTTGAAGTTTCACCTCATGTTATAAATGCAGTACTTGATGGAATTGAAGGCCTAAGAGTTGCTTTGGGTCCTGGAAGAATCCTCAACTACACTTTGCAAGGTCTCTTCCATCCCGCAAGAAGAGTAAGGGAAGTGTATTGGAAGATATACAACAACATTTATCTTGGAGCTCAAGACGGGCTAGTGGCAGCATACCCTAATTTCAGAGACGATACAAACAATAAGTACAGAAGGTGCGAACTTGAAATGATGATTTGATTGCTTAATGTTCATGATCCAATCCAAACTTTAATTCATTCTCTAAGATGATTTCATTGATTTAAATGTTTTTAAAGAGGAAATAAATTCAGATTAATTATAAGATTTGAAATTTAAATGGCAAAATAATCTCCAAATAAGCAATTTTGTCGTTCATTGTCCTTGCACAATATGAAATAGAATTTTATCTTCACACTTATGCTATTTTATTTGGCAGTCAATTATGTTACTTGCTAGGTGTAAATAATGCATCCTAGTAGTTTAAGGCAGCATTTTAATGATACAGATGGAGTAATTTAATCTAGTTTGGGTAATTTTGGTCATATCCAGTATGGCTCTACGATTGTAAGATATAATCTTTCTCTTTATATTTATGGTTACTTTACTATACTGATAATTTTAATTTTAGCTTGGAAAACTTGTTTATCCTTCTAATAACACAAAAGGGTGTAATGAATTTAAAGAGACAGACTTCATAACTTGAATTATTTAAATAGTTATTTGACTTCACTGAATGGAATTAGCTGTTGTCTGAGAGCCATGCAGTTATGCGACCAATTATTATAGTAGACAGAGGGCAGTGCACATTCAAACAAATAATTACTGAGTTATCTTACTAAGTTAAATTATTGATTCGTGAGGAAGGTGCGAAACATTGAAAACTTTGGAGTGAAGATGGCAATTATAGCAGATGACAGGGATGAGCAGGTGAGTAACCTTGTGATGGCAGATGATGGCAATGGCCACAGCATCAATATACCTAGCTTTATCATTAACAAAAAGGACTCAGATTTCATCAAGCAATATCTCAAAAATCAAGAGATCCAAATTCATTTAATAGAGGTTAATGCATTATTTTAAGGCATTATGTAAATAGGCACTCTTGAAAAATTTAGCCAAAAATTAATTTTTAATTAAGTCCAATGAATTTCATGATTTTTGGTAAAGATTAGTGGAGGGGACAAGAACGGAAATAGCTCAGTGATAATAAGAGCTGACTTGGAGATAGTGCATCCAGACAATATTGTGGAGTTCGAACTGTACTATTCCTCAATACTAGACTTGGAGCACTACTTTTTGGAAGACATGATTAAGTATTAAAGAGCGTTTGAAGATAATGCAGTTTTCAATCTGAGAATTCAGTCATTCGAATGCAAGGATTGCGCTCAAACTAGGATTGAAAATGTATTTGAATAATTTGTAAAATGAGTGTCTGCTTTAAGGGAAGTACTGCCCTTTCTCCCCTATAACTCAAAACGGCTTTAATCTAATGACTGTCCCACAATCGAACATCATGGCTGAATCCCTGAGAGAAAAATGCTTACTATAGGTGCTAAACAACATTTAAGATTCCTACTAATCAACTCTTAAGTTCTTCTAATACCTCATGGCTTTTCAAGATACCTGCTATACAGAATAGTCTTTTAACAAGGACTGCTCTGACAAAGTCATCATGCAAGTTGGACTTGGAAATTAAGTAGTAGACTTAGTAAACACCTGTTACAATCAATCATTCACTAAAATAAGTATTGCAGGCACAGATTACCTTTTCAATTCAATCCTCTCTCAAGATTTAATATTTTATTTTAAGATAAGTAAAGAGAAGCAGAACTGGGAATGACTTTTCGTCCAGGCATTGTTATAAACAACATGACATACAGAGGAGATGTGGAGGCTAAAGATATTTTCAAAGCAGTCTGCTCAGGATTCGACACCAAGCCAGACATCTGCCGTCTCTAAAACTTTATCATTGTTGTATTTTTAATTTAATCAAGATAGATAATCAAACCCTGGAAATAAACATCAACCCAGAGTATCACTAGGAAGATCGCATCAAGTTCAATCATGTTTACCTCGCTAATTAAATAAATTGTTAAGCTGTGTTTGTGATCCTAATTATCAACATCGGTCTACTTTGCTTATACAGGTTCTTCCACAGAAAGAAGGTGAGAACACACCTTCAAATGCATGTCAATAGTGCTGTCAGTCAATACTTTAAGATAGCTAATAACGATTCCTTTTCTAATTGATGAGCTGCTAGAAACATTGATTAAGGATGCTTAGAGAATTTTTATTTGTTTAAAAGAAATTAATTGTTAAACATATTGCTCATATTATCAGGCATATAATAATCATCACTCTTCATATTTAGGTAATTTCGATAAAGAAGTCACTGCTTGTTGTCTATCATGTTTTTCCAAACTGACTCATTTAAGAATAAATTAATCAATTTTTGAAAGTTTGAATTGCATCGCGCATAAAAGTATACTTGTTCGATAAGTCTCCAATCAGCTTGCTCGGGACCATAGCCTTAACAGCTTTATCACATTCTTGGCATGTGTTTCCAGATAAACACTTTTTGCAAGATGTATGTCCGCAGGGAACCAAAATAACTGGCTCGTTTAATAAGCCCATACAAGAGTAGCAGCTTAAGTTGTTCTCCGTTGAACTCTAAAAATTATAAATATATAGTTGTTCTTACCATGACATGATCTAGTTTTGAAAGGAGAGAGTTTATTTTTTCTTCCTTGAGAGTCGCAACTTGTAGCCTTGTTTCTATCTCATCCAAGTCTCCATACATGCGTCTGATGTTGTCAATCTAATTCTTGTAGTTTGTGTTTTCCTTGAGCAGATCATTTATTTGTTGGTGTCGCTTCTTCAATACTTCATCTTGCATTTCCATATCCTTTTCTAGTTGTCCTATCTTCTTCATCGCGTCTTCTAGTCGCGAATAGTTATTGTTAGCCTTTTTTTCTTGGTCTTGGGCTTCCTTGAGTAGCTCTTTCTTTTCTTGCCTCAATTACGAAATCTCAGCTTCCATCGCCCTCTTCTCTTTATAGTCATATATTATATAAATCCAAAATTTAAATAGATTTCTTATTTCAAAAGTCCCTGCTATCTTTCCAAAAAAAGAAGTTTACTTAATTTTATTATGAAGAGTGTATTAGTACTACCCTGGATAAGAGATAATTTTATCATTAAGTCTCAAGATTGGTAATTAAAACACCAGCTTCATTTATTAAAGTAATTACCTTAAATCTGTAACATAAACACACACAAAAATACTTTAACTTTAAAATCATTAAAGTTAAGTTTATCCTAAACATCATAAATATTAAGAGCTTCAAATTTCACATTTTGTTCGCTTTTGGCATTCTACAGTTACTTAAAATTGCTCATCTCCTTGTCCAGCTGAGCCTTTAGTAAAGCCAATTCATCACTTCCTTGACCTGATTTAGATTCATATCCTTCCAAAGAACTCTTCAAGCTTGATATTTAAGCCAAAGCTTCTGCCAGTTTAGTTTTGAGTTCCGAATTTTCCTTTTCCAAGCGGTCTTATAAAGCCTTGGCTTGAGATTAGAAAGCAACAAAGTCTGAAGAAGCAGCTTAAACTGAATGTAAATGAGTCTCAAGGGAGGATATCTTTTCCATCAAAGTTTAATTTTCTGCCTCTTTGCTCTTCAGCTGATTCCTTAGTTCCATAAGTTCTTACTTTTGATTATTATGCCAAAGTTTAAAAACACTAAACTTAATATATTTAAATTTATTTATAAAATAATCGCTGTTAAATACTCCTCTCTTTATTACTGCATTTTAAAATTTTAATCTTCAGAGCTGCTCTAATTTTACTTTACTAACAACTGAATTTATATTTCTTTGGCCTCTAGAGCATCCTATAGCTCTTCTATTTAATTATCCTTCTGTTTTATTATTTCTCCTTGGTCGCTGATCTTGGCATTAAGAACACGAATGTCTTATTCCTAGGATTAAAGCCTTCTCTCTAGAGACTGAATTTATTCTTTTTTCTATTGCAAATCTTTTTACAAGTCTCCAGCTCCTCTTTTAAACAAGTCCTTCTGCTCTTGGAGTTCTTAGGAAAATAAAAAAATACTTGGACAATACTTTGCACTCTTGAGTTTTGCGCTCCAAATCTATCTCAAGTAAATGAACTCTTCCATTCAAATCTGAAAGTTTGTTCTTAAGTTCATCCTGTGACTACTAAGAACTTTTAATTAGCACACTTGCGGAGTCTTGAGTATTCTTGAAATCTTTTAACTGCTTCTCTAAATCTCTTTTCGAGAGTCTTTCTCTCTCCAAATCATTCTCAAGATCTTTAGCAAAGCTGGTCTTTCTGTTTAATTTTTCAGTCAAATCAGTAATCACTGATCTTTAATCTTCTCCCTCCTTTCTCAGCTTATCAATTTAGTTATCTCTATCTTGTACTTACAACAACATCTTTTTGCTATCTAGTTTCAATTATTCAAGGCTTCTCTCCGCCTCTTTTAATTATTGCCTAACTTCCTCTTTCAACCTGTCTTAAGCTTTGAGTTCTTCATCATGTGCAGATTACCTCTCCTTAAGTTCTTTAACCTAATTCTTAAGATTTGAGTTTTCATTTTAAAGACTTTCCATTTTCTAATTCTTGATTTCTATTTGCTAACGAGCTGCCTCTAATTAGGTTTTGACACTGGAATACTCCTCCCTCATTTTATCAAACTTGCGTTTATCTTTCATGATGGATTCCAATTCCTTTTAGAGTTTCTCAATCTTCTCATTTTGCTGAACAATCTATTAAGGGGTATTCTTTGTTCTCCTTTTTTGATCTACTCATTCTGTTTTAGAAATTTGTTTTCTCTGCTCTCTCATTTATGCATAAAGTGGACAGTGACTCAAAGTTTCGTTACAGGGCTTATACAGTTTAATTTCGGTGCTCCAATTCCTTTCTCTGCTCTTTTATTATTCTTCTCAACTCGTTTCCGAGGGCCCTTGGCTATAAGATAATGATGAATATCTTTAAATTAGTTACATCTTTGATGTCAGGGAGGTAATTTTCAGCATCTGATCCTTAACCGAAGATCTTGGCGGTAGCTGAACTAAGCTTGTTTACATTTTCAACGTCCTTAGAAAACTCTTGCTGGTTTATGCTGAAGTCACTCATGTTCTTTTACTTTAACACTTAAGTCGCTAAACGGAAAAATTAATAAAGAAAAATAAAATGGAAGGAAAAATATAGAATAAAGGTGGATTGTTACAGGACTGTTTTGCAGAGTAGTTAGTCGGTTAACTAGCTAGACCATATACATTTTGATTCATAGATGCCATCTTTGGGTTCGCCATTTACAAATCTTAAATGGCAAAGAATTAAATTATCTTATCATAATTAAATTGTTTACTATCCAGCGCTTGATAATATTCCAGTACCTCCAAGAGAGCCATTAATATTCTGCTAGCTTGATTAAGAAGAGGAAACTCGTGCTTCTGAACCAAGTCGAGCATCTTTGACGAGGTCCCTAATTCCTTTTGTAGCTCTTGACATTTTAATTTCTTAAATTTCTCATTTTCTTTCGAATTCTCAATTTCATGCTAACCACATCCAAATGAAGGTGGGACTTAGAATATAAATAAAATCAGAGATAGTATATATTAAATAAAAATTAATTCGGATGATTTAATTAAAATATTTTTCATTTTTAGTAAGCATTTTAACTGCATATAGAAATACATATAATTTTCCAAAGTCTATTACTAAATGCTTTAAATGCTCCTGCCATTTATTGCAAATAAAGAATTTTGAATTATACTGTTGATTGAGAAAAAAGACATATTTTAAATCTATAACTATTCTATGTATAGTCAATAATTAAGTTGTAGGATTAAACCACAAAAATGAAAGATTCTAAATCATAGATCAAGGTTGTTTAATTTAAAGATGACTCTCCCACCAAAATCAACAAACAAAACCCAATAAATGAAAAACCAGATTAGCTCTAAAAGCAGGAGATATTCCAAAATGCCACAGAATTTTAGAGATCTCTACCTCTCAAGTTAAAATCTGGCACAACAAAATACCAAGTAGTAAAAAATGGTGTAGAGTCACATAATCTCAACACTAAGGCAGTTGTTAATTAATTTTTCAACAACGAAGGTCAAAAGATTAAGCCTAAATTCTTTAAACTTCCAGAAATTCAAAGCCTTTGAGTATTTTTAACCAAGAGTCTTCTTTGAAATAGATAAATTTGACACCTTTACTTTTTATTTATAACCACGCTAATAGACTGTAAACACCTTTGAAGTAATATTATTTTTATGATTATAATTTTTGGGAACATGAGCCTCCATACCTACTTATAATAGTAGAAATATGGGAACATCACGAATAATTCTTCAACTTAATCTGTATTGGTTTAAAGCTCAGAGGACCAATTGACCAGTAATGATAGAGTATTTAAGTCTCCTTACGAATAATCTAAGAATGAAGTGCTCTCTTCTCCAAGCTAAGTAGTTCAAAAAATAATGACGGAAAGAAATTTGAAATCTAGTGAGATTTTAACTAGGTATTAGAGACCAGGGATTGAAATTAGAGACAGAATTTTGTAATCTGCTCCAAATAATGAATTTCTATATAAGAGAAACAATCCTAAGAATGCTCAAACTAGCACAAAATAAGATAACTTAGATAATTAAAAGAGCAAGCAAGACTTAGTTATTGGCATTGAGGAAGATATGGATGTATATTTGACGCAAAAACCTGCATCTAATCTAGGATCAAACCCTCAAATAAAAGGGTTTGCTAGCATAGGCGGGTGTAAAATGAGCAAATATGAGCAACTTAGCAATATGAAGCAAGAGGAATGGAGATAGAGCAAGGTTAAGGACAGAAATTCTAAATATCTTGAATTTATTAAGAATACTTCACACAATAAGAACTAAGATTTTCCAGAGCGAGTATCTACTGCACCTTTTTTAACAACTAGAAATAAGAGTTCTCAGGGAATCTTTTCTTAAAACAAGAATTTTTAAGGTTCAGATTAATTCAGAAAATAGCAAATTAACCACACCCAGAATATGACAAGGCCTTAAACTTAACAATAAGAAATGAATTAGTTCTCTTTAACTTCGCCCATAGAATTATAAAGAGCAATTCAAAGTTCTCATAGTATAAAGAGATTGAAGTAAAACTTATACCCACAAAAAGCTATCTCTATGTAAATTGCTGAGTTGGAGAATAGTCTAGATATAAACTAGATAGAGGATAAAGAACTGTTTTCTGAATTGATGCTCGGGAATGGGAAATAAAATTTCTCTCACTCAATTAAGAATATGAGTTTAAGTAATAACTAACCTAGCTGCTTCAAAGAAGAGCAGCTCACTATAGAGCTTTGAATTTAATGGAAGAAAAAAGATCGATTAAAATGATGATCAAAGTTTGTTAAGAAGAGGAGGAAGCCTATTTGAAAGTAAGCGATGCTCTGATGAGTGATCACATGAACAGCTGTAATGAAAGAGAAAGATAGTTGATTATAGATCTAGAGTACAAAAGTAAAAATCTACCGCGAGATAAGAAGCAAGTCGTAAAATAAATCATCAAGAACTTTTAAATTTTCTTTTTTATGAACCACGCTTAGCTTTTGACAGATAGACCTATGATATTTTTCAAAAGACTACAGTGAACAGTTTTTGTCTACCAAAATGAAGAACTTGTTTTTAGATACTTATGGTTCATTGATCCACAAGCACACTTAAAATAATTAACCAAGTGACTCAGACCTTATAAAATCATTCAATAGCTAGAAAATGCAATTTAAGAACAAGATCAAGAATTTATAAATGCATATAAAATTTATTCCCTGAATTTGCTGCAAAAGAATCCCGAATAAATCCAAGAAAATGAAAGTACCATTAAAAATCATAACACTGGCTAAGAGGATAGAATTTTGGAGGCTGTAAAATCGTAAAGAGAGTAGATTTTTAAATTGGCCAAATCCTAAAGCACTCCAGATAAAATTACTGGAGAATAAGTTGAGATTGATCTTAATCCTACTAAAACTTTAGCAAAGCTGCTATCATAATTAAGAGAGGCTAAGTTGAAGTAACTCTAGGAAAATCCATCCCAAGGAAAACCTAGTAAAATTATTTTTTTTAAAGGAAAGACAGGATTTCAGAGTCTCACTCATAGACCAACTATCAAAGATAGGTCGAAAAACTTATTTAGCAAACTCCAAGTGAAATTTAATGAAGAAATTGAGAAGCGTCTCGAAGAGTTGTAAACTGAATAGCTTTAGAAATAGCAGTCAATTTAAACAAAACTCAAGAATCAGTCTTTGACAGCAGAAGAAAGACAAAGACTCCTAGCTCAAGTAGTGAGAGTTGAGCATAAGTATTACGTAAGAGATAATTTGGAATTAGATTACTTTCTCGAGGCTAATGATCCAAGGAAGCGATTTTTCATTAGAGGAATGATTGATTTCGATTATGAGGCATTTACTCCTAAGAATTCTGGTTCCATCGGTCCTTAGTTTGAGTATCAAATAAACTAGCCACTGGAAGAAGGATTAACAGACGAACAGAGGAACATTTCTTAGTGCTTTTGGTTAAAACTGAATCATAATGGCGACATTCCTTCTAATAGGGAGAATGCCTACATTTTTACTAAGAAATCAACTGGCAAGATTTACTTATTCGGAGGACATAATGGAGCGGACTTAACAGATATTTACACTTTTAGCTTAAAGACTCTAACCTGGAGCAGGATACTCGCAAAATTCAATGAGAAAGGAGAAATCAAGGCTCCAACAAAGCTCTATGGATACGGATGTGCTTACTGGGCACGAGTTGAAAAACTTTTGGTGTTTGGAGGGGCAAGAGATATTGAAAACACTGGTAAAAGAAGGAGCAAGCAGTGATTCTATTTTTGAGTAAATTTATTTTGCTTGAGAGATATCAAACTCTTTAATTTCAAGACAAAGACTTGGGAAGAGATCTAAATAACTGGCGAAGATGTCAGAGGAAAGTAAAATATGGCCTGCTGCCTTATTGAACAAAAAAATGGACTCGATTTTTTCTATATCCATGGAGGATTTCAAAATCAAAAGTATTTTAGCGATTAAGCATTCAAGCTAAACTTAAAAACTAACAAATGGGAGCCAATTATCTTCACTCAAATAAGCAAAAGCCCTAGCCTGGCTTACCATTCAATGACAGGAGTTTAGTAGGATGATGGCAGTTTTGCCTTATATATTTTTGGAGGTATAGATAGCTCTGATAACTCACCCTCCAATAAAATTTATAAAATGTATAGAACAGCAGCAGGGTAATACTCACTACAATTGATAAAAGATTTCAAGGGAGAAGCACCTATTCCTCGATCTCATCATTCTGCTTTATTGCTCAATAAGAAGTACATTTTCATTTATGGAGGAAGGAATGACTTGCTTTTTAATTCCTGCGATAAAGTAGACATTTATGTGAACGATATTTCTTTATTCGACACTTAAACAAAGACATGGATAAACTTTAAGCAGTACGGATATGAGCCTCTTGGAAGATGGGGCGCTTCATTAGGAGTAATAGAGTCGCAAGCTCGAAAAAGAGATATTCTTAATGAGTATCAAGAAGATATCGAATAGGAGCAAATTGAATAGTATTCTGCCCAAATCATAGTATTTGGAGGTACAAATCTCAAAGGATACGTACCAAATCATTCATATAAAATGCTAATTGGGGAGGAATTCGTCAAAGAACAATTAGACTAAAACAAAAATAAGGTCAAAGAGTTTTTCCTTTAGATAAGAACTGGAAAGCAGAGAGAAACTGAAAAAGATAAAAGAAAAAGAGAATAAGATTTAAATCGATGACTGAATTTAAGAGAAATTAAACAAATCTTATTTAAATTTCAGATTATTGATTTATATAAGTTGATAAAATTCTTAATGCATTTAAATGATAAAGAATTCATTTTTTTGTTGAAGGAGTTTTAAGATACCTCTATTTTTATGTATCCTGCGCTAATGATGTTTTACTTCGGCGATATGCACTATTCTCATCATTTTTATTAATTTAACTCGTTATTTTCTCTTGCTTTAATTATTTTGCACTCTATTTATTTGAGTTTATTTTTCTTTATTCAGAAGCAAGATTTTAGAATTAGAATTCAGTAGACCCTTATGGAACATAAATGAAATTGCTGTTTTTTGGCAATTTTAGACTTTCTTACTTTACATTTGAAGTATAATAATCTTGAGCGCCATTTTCCTAAGCGATACTACCTATATCTTCATCAGAATTTTAAGTTGGGGAGGATTCTATTTTCATTTTTTCTAGTTTGATGAAATTTGTTTATGAAGGATTATTTTGAATTTTCCTTTATTGTCTTATGCCCTTTTTGAGATTTATTTAATTCAAGGAGCTGTCAATTGTTTCTACCTTATTTGTTCTTTGCTCGAGAGACCCCAAATGATACTGCCCCTCTTTCGTTTTACAGAAAGATGTTTGCAAGTTAAAGCTGCTCTTAATGATAGAGTTTCTCAACTCATCATTAAAAGTGGAGTCGTCAGCCTTAAACATTATAACTTCTGAACTTGCTTCTCCAATTGAATTGCTTTGATAGTAGCCTTGATTTTCATCTTTATAAATTTAAGTTGGGTTGCTTAAACTTCTCAGAATATTTAATCCCGTCTTATTAAATTAAGTAAAATAAATTGTAACTAAATTAGAATCTCTCTATTTGCAAGACTATTTTATTGATTCAACTGAAGAACTGATTAATTTGAGAACTCGCATATTCCATACTAAAGAAACTCTCTCTCAATATCTTGATTGATTAAATTATCCTTTTTCAATAGGATCTTTTAACATTTCATATTGATTTGTTTCTGGCCTTATCTTAAATATCGAATTGGTTGATCGATTTAGGAGCAGTTTAAGAGGAACGACGATTGATACTGCTCTGACTATTAGATCTTAGGATTTTGACATTTTTTGTATATCCTGACAAGCTAGTGGACACTTAAGCTTTTAAAAGGAGGCACTTGAAAGAGTTTAGATATCTTTAGTTTGCAGATGCATACTTTGATCTTGGCTTTATGTTTACAGTCCTTCATCAAGGTACGATTGATTTTGATTTGGTTTGCTTGAGTCACTCGACTTATTACAAATTCTTAGATCTTCAAGAGGAATCGAAATGGTTGCTGCATCTTTATCATTTTAACCCATCTAACTTAATTAGCTTTAATAATTCTCATAAGCTTGAGAAACAAATTTCATTTATTATTAAATTATCAATCATCTTTTTAAAAAGAAAAAAGTAAAGACTTAAAAATAGCCATATATATTTATTGACATTTACAAATAAAATTCCAAAATTATGAATTTAATAGCAAATTAAGAAGAAAAAGAAGGCTTTTATTTAAATTTAAACATCAAATTTAGATAACCTTTTATTTTTAAATTATCTTTAATTTTTGAAATTCTTTATAGAGTTAATTATATTTGTAATAGTTTTATATTCATAAAATTTTGAATAATTTAAAGGCTTATAAATAAAAAATTTGTTAATTTTGAATTAAAATTGATTGAGAGATGTCAATAATTTTGCTTTTAAGTGAGAATCTTTCAATGACTTGATGGGCTTGAGAAAATAAAAGTTGCTTTTAAATTTTTCCAGTTTGATGGTTGGAATTGGCATTTGATTTGATTTCTGCGAGACTTAATGGGGTGCATAAGCCTGTGCTTTATATTTATGATCATGCACTTGAGACTAAGGCTTATTAGAATTGGAATATCCTTGCATTAAAAAAAATAATGCGGATATTGAAGCTCTCTTGAGACAAGCAGTTAATCTTGAATGATAAATAAAATAAATTTTAATATCTTGTGCAATATCTTAAGAGATATTTCCATTAATCTCATTTTCAACCATTAACTTGTTGATATGAAGGCTGTTTATATCAAAAATTAAAAAAAGAAATTATGACCCTTTTTATAGAAGACAAAGGAGTTTCTTCCTCTGCATCTATATTTGAAAGATTTTCACAAAAATCCACACCACTCTTATCGGCTTCTTTTTTAATACTTGTATTATGAGTTCCTTGCTTTGAAATACACTAAATGCACTAGAGTCTTTTCTTGCAAGGGTAAAGAATTTTCCAGACTGGTAATTGAAATAAAAATTTAACAAATAAGGAGATTGCTATAAAATTACTCTAATGGACTCTCTGCATTTCTCTCTAAGTCAGTTGTTATTTTAGTCTATAGCCTTGATAAGGATCTCTCCTTGAGAATATACTAGAGTCTATTTTGAAGATAACTTTCAAAATTGAAATCATTACGGTTCTTGACCTCCTCCATGGATTTATGTGAAGATACAGATGGCAGTCTTCTAGAACTCCTCTAATTATCTTAGTCAGAAGTTTTATGAATTTCTTGAACTTTTTGGTTAGGAAGAGCCATTTAGCTGAAAGATTTTGATATTGTCATGGGACGAGTGCTAACTTTTCCCAAACCATCTTGAAATCTTTTCATTAAGTCAAGAAGATTGTGCGATCTATTTTTCGAGCTTGGACTTGCTTCTCTCTGACTGTCGTATCTTTTAATTCTGGGGCTTTGACGAGCGGAATGCTTCAATAAGGTACCTCTATATTTATCTAAGCTGGTGTTGTGTGAGTTTGTGAAAGATTGCTTCACCTTATGTCAGCTATTTCTCTTTGAGTCTAAAGTTTCTTTTTGTATCTTCTTCAGATAAAATATCTTGAAACGTTACATTTTTTTTAAAAATGAAGATTTTTAAAGCAATAAACTTTACTATTTTTTAGCACTTTTATAAATTAGCTTATGCTCGTTTTTCATTATGTTACCAGTTTAGTAAGGCGAGTTTAGTCCATCATCCTTTTCCGAACAATCATGATCATCTTATTTTCCTCTTATTGTAATAAAAGAGTAATTCAGAATTAGATTTCCCAAATTTTAAAAATTTTAAAAAAACTTCCTTCTTAAGATCTAATCAAATTTTGGGAATTTTATCGTGACCTTCATTATTCTTGAATGACTAGAATTTTAATCTAGGAATTGCAATACATTAACTATTTATATCCAATTGCTTAAGTATTAAAACTGCTAAACTTTATTTTCTTCAAATTATCTTATTTTTGAAGTGACTGGGCTCTTGTGGCAATATTGCAAATATCTTCGAGTCTCGAGTTTTAAATAGGAACTCCCTTTCCTTAATTTGAGCTTTTACTACAAAAAATGTCTTAAGAATAATTAGAAAAGGGGAACTAAATTTTATACTCAGATTTTAACTTTCTTTAGTTAATCCATTTTAATCATGGTTTAATTTGGTTTTATTTTAAAGGCCTTCGTATTTTTCATAAAATTTCTTCCTGTTATGAATCTGAGTAGAGGCTTGAGTCTAGTATGAAATACTATTATCGATTTTAGAAGCGCTGAATTGAGGTAAGATCTTGTTTTAAAGCTTCTTCTTTTAGTTCTGGTATAAATCTTTAAAATTTTGAATTTTTTTTGTTTATTTCAATTCGTATCTTTTTATAAAATTTTTTTATTTTTTTTCTTAAAAAATTATAGTTAAGATAAACGGGAAAAAATTTTTTTAAAAGAACAAATTAAAGCTGTGCTTTAAATTTGAATCTTAATTAAGATTCAAATTGAAAATTTTAAAACTTTTATTATTCTTAATTTAAAAGTTTCATCCCTAAAAATTTTTTTATTGGAGACAAGTTAGCAAGAGGTCCCTTCAATTTGTTTCATATAATTAAGATAAATTTAATATATAAGGGAGTCCAAAAAATTTAATTTTCTTGGGTTATTAAAATTTAATTTAAATTTTTTTTTTATGTTTGCATTCGAATTATTCTTGTAATTTTATTTCTGCGAGAATATTTATTTTATTGATTTCAGTTTCGATAAGCTTAAATTATTCTATTTATTAATGGAGTGGGTTCTTCTGTTGCTTAAATAAACTTATTTAAATTACTCTTATTTAAAAATATCAATAAAAAAAAAGTAAACAGAAAACTTTAAACAAATAAATAATTTAAACTATTTTTATTCTACCCTCCGTGTAGTCTAAAATTTAAAATAAACAAGCAATCTATATAATCGTAATTTGAAAAATTTCTTTAATTTAATTTAGTAAGATTTATAATTATCTGAAATTGTAATGCTTAAAGTGATGTTGATTGTTTAAATCCTGATTATCATTTGAAACATTTCTAATTCTCTCTCCGATTGAATTTCTTTTCAAACCCTCTGCAGTTTAGCACAAGTCCTCTCTAGAGGATTGAAATATATTTTCACTTCCAATCTAAGATTGTGGAGAAATCAATTAAGCAAGCTATTTGGTGCTTGATTACTTAAGCAATTAAAGCTTAATGAAAAGATAAATTAAATGATTAGTTAGATGTTCTTCCTGATTGTCTAAAAATGATTTTATTTTAACTTGGCTACTCATTGTGATAGTTTATGAGGTCATTCTAGGATTAATAGATGCAATTACTATCTTATTTAAGTTATAAATAATTGCTATTCTCTACATTCATGCAAAATTACTGCCGGTCTTGATTTGGGTATAGTGAAAACATACTATTTTTTGGAGAAGGACTTTTCCTTCCATTGAAGAGTATTGATTTGTTATTTTATTTTTTAAATGCTGGATTACTCTTTTGATAGGAAGTGGAAGCGTCTATATGAATGCTATTTTGGTTATTTAATAGCTTATTATCTTTGTGAGTGATTGAAACTTAGTGAGAATATCGACTATTATGGAATAGATTCGGTTTATAAGCAACTTTAGTTTTTTAATCTGAAGACAGTAATTTATTTACTTTGTCAGACATACTGGTTTTACTGGCTTTGCTTCCTTTACTTTCTTATCTAACTACATTATGTTTGATATATGAAAAAAAGTATTAACTTTTACATTTAAAACAAATTTTACAGAAAAAGGCCCCCCTCATTATAATTTCATGATGATTTATCATTAGAATAAATATGTTTTTAGAGAGAGTAAAAAATCATAGATTATTTTTATTTTAAGTCCAGGATTTTAATACAAATACGTTATAGGGCATCAAAGAATAATTTAGAATATGTAAAGTTGTTTGAGTCGAAATGTTGAAATAGATTAATTTATTTATGAAGCTGAATAAAATTCTTTTAGTTATAGTGCTCAATTAATTTTAGTTGCCTTTGAATTTTGAGGAATGCTATTGAATGGATTATTTTGTGGCTTATAGTTTAGTCAAGTCGATGCTTGTGCCTTTTTCTCACCAGTCTTTGCACTCATTAGTATAGAGCGCTTATGATGGTTGCTTCCAATGAGTTTCATTTATAGATTTTACAGATATTGACTTTCTAAAAGTAATAGTAGGTAACAATCTAAAATAAACTAAGATTTAAATCTGCCATAAACCTTATTTTAATGATCTTATCAAATAAAATTTAAACATTTATTATTTTTCTCATTAACTATAAAAGAACTGAAAAGGGAATTCTTAAAAATAAATTAAGCAAATTTTCTCTAAAGTTAGAAGCATGATAACTACGAAATATGACCTTTTAATTGTTTTTTTTTTTTTAAAAAAAAAATAAATAATTATAATGATTGTAAATCCTAAAACTGGATGAAAATAAATTTGACTTTGTTGGATCAATAACATAGTAGGAAGAAGAAGTTTGTTTTTGGCTTGAGCTTGCAGTATTAGAGGATTCTCGTCCTTCTTTGAATGTTTGGAGTTCACTTATTGGATTAAAATAAAGATTAGAGTTTTTACTATTGATAGGCAAACTCTATCTCTTAAATAGTCGACTTTTTAAACTACTAGTTGATTTTGACTGCTCCAAACAAGTCTATTACCCCACTAAGTAGTGAGAAGGTCTAATATCTACACTTTATTTCATTATCACGCAATTACTATAAATGAATTTTTATAGCTGAAATATTTAAAGGTTTTAGATATAAAACATTTAGGTTTTAAACTTAAAATCTTCAAATTATAAGCTGAAAATAAAAGTAATTGAAAAGACAAAAATAAGATTCTTTATAAAAATAACTTTAATTTTTTTGAATAACACACCTAAATGCCTCCCTTAGTCATTTGATTCATATTCTCTAACACTGAGTAATAAATAGTTAATTAAAATGAACTGAGCTGTGCAGATTAAGGAATATAGGATGTGGTGGAGTTCTTGAACATTTTATTTTATATTTATCACACTTTATAATTTTGATTAACATCTAATTCTATATACCTATTCATGCTGACTACATTTAAAATTTAACTCAGACATTAATGCTCTATTTTAATGTTTTGCTTTAAACTGTCTTCAATCGATAATTCTAATTATTGTTGGGATGAGTTAAATTCAATGATGAAGTATAAGCAATTTAAACCCCTTACTCTAATATGAGCATAGACAACTTTAGTATTCTCTAAGCATGTCATTCATGTATTTTCAATGTGTTTGGAATTGATTTCTCTAAACTCTGATTCGCTTTAATTTAGGTAAATATCAAAGTTTAATATTGAGTGAGGTAAGCAATGCTTTTGATAAAATTATACCTGATAATATGATATAAGTTATTGTTGTGCCTGGTGAAGTAATTACTAATTTATAAATTCTTGATATCTAAAATAATTATCGATTAATGGAAGACAGTATACTTTAAATAAGAAAAGCAACACGCTTTACAACTAAGATGAAGACAACTCTAATTAAGAAAGTTGCTTTAGGCGCTCTCATAATATCAAGTTTAATTTAAAATGGAGGTTGCTTTAAAATTGAAGACACTTAAAGTAAGTAGAAAGATAGGTTTAAATATCTTTTTATCAACTCTCCTTTTCTAAGCTAATAAGATTTACAGGTCATGAAGTGCTGCTCGAACAAAGAGACTATATCAAAGCAGTCAAGGAGTCTGAGATTCTTGACGACGAGAATCATAATAAACTACACTCAGATACCACAAATAAATACTCCCCGGAAGGAGAGAGTGAAGACGAGCCTTATGATGAATTCGACTCAGATTTGGCAGAATATGATTCCGAATAGCAAAAATAAAAAGACCACGTCTACTTTGACGCAGATAGGAATGAATATGTAGAGGAGTCAGAAATTGGAGATGCTCAAGCTGATGGGTTCTACTAAAAGAAGATTACCAAATCAGGACCAGGATATCAGTCCATTACTATAGTGAGTAGAGGAGGTGGAGGAGGTAGTATTGTGGGGGATCTTGGAGCAGGTTTTCCTCATCCAGCAGACTTGATAGGTGCGTTGTTAGGGGACACATTAGGAGTTGGCTTCTAGCCTGATGCAAATAGAAAAATAACATTACAGTTAATAAATGCATATATTTAAATAGCAATTAACAGTAAATTGGAAGTGGTGGAGTTTTTGTAAGTGCAGGTGATATGTTCTCGCAGATGGCGTAAATGATGGGATAAATGCAATAGCAAAGAATGAGAGTGATGCAGGATGCTTTAAATAATGCATTTGGAATGGATTAGAATATGGCTTCTTTATTTATTTACACAAACTAAATATGTAAGGCGATAATGATCATGCAGTGGTTCCTTCATTCAGGTCATCACAGAGTCAAGATTCGACCCAATAGTAAGATGAGCCAACAGAGAAAGTGGTAAATTAATCTGAAGATGATTTAGATGATGAATGGGAATTAGATGCACAAGATCAAGAATAAGATAAACAAGGTTCTTAGTCCTCTACTTTGCAAAGAAACTTAAGCCCTAATTAGAATCTTAAGAATACATAGAGTTAATATTATGTTATCTTATTTTCCATTTGAGCTTATTCTAAGAGGGAGCAGCTAAGAAAAGTAAAAAGATTCTAAACTATCACAGAACATTGAGAAGTAAAGGAAAATGCAGCAAGCAATGGTCTACATAGCAGTTTTAACAGTGGCAGGGTTCTTCATAATCATATTCTTTGTAATAGCATAGCGTTGCTTCAAAACCAAATCAGATATCACAGATCATATTTATTAACAAATAATTATGTATTAAGAGTAAAGATCAATAAACTCGAGTAGACTAAGGCTAAACAGAGCAGCAAACCAACTTTGGAAATAGCATTCAAACCTAAAATATTGATGAGTTTGAAAAAAAGCATCTTAGGAAAAATGACTGATCCGAAGAATTCATAAAGCTGTGAAAATTAAAAATAAGTGTAAATGTAAATTAATTCAGTATTCTATTAATCTAATAACTATGTAGCACCATCAAGAGATCATCTATAACAATTATAACAATTAAATCTGGCTAAACAGTGTTGTAAGCAGCTGGATAATTAGAGCCCTCAAGTTGCTCTGACTTCTCCTCTTCATCTTCCTCTTCTGGCATATTAGCTACATCTATCTTCTTTCTTTCGATGAGTGATAAAATATCAATTTTTCCCTGCTCCTCAAGCTAAACTTTGTTATCAGTTGTCTGATCCATTTACTGAAGAGCTTCCTAAACTCCAGCCTTCACTTCACTCTTAAAAGTTTTCTCTTCTCTAATTTTCTTAAGCATGGAATTGAATCTGTTTTTTACTTAATTTTCAGTCCTTCCTGGTATTTCTTTTGCAATCTGTGCCCATTGATTACCTATTAACTTTTGTTTTTCTAGAAGAAGCAAATAATAAATTTGAGCCATAATTTTATAATAAAATCTTCTTTGGGAGTCCAAGGATCCCTCTTGATATCAGGAGAAAGGAAATTGATCCATCGCTCTCTGCATTGCTTTCCCTGTCGTTTGTTGTTGCCCATTTTCTTGTTAATTTCGTTAGCTATCTCTTACCATTGCTTCTATCCTCTTTCGCTGACAAGTTGCTTCAAGAGCATATCTTCTTCAAATGTCCAAGGAGCCTTTTATGGCTAGGATTTGTACTCACTTTACCACTTATAGTGACACTAGTTATCATTTCTGCCAGGGACTAGTCTGGCTATGTTTTACCAATCATTCATAGTCTATAAAGAAATACTTAACGCCAACTGTAATAACTTACGAGTTGCTAGTAAGAAATGTTTCTTTGCTTGGTGTAGGTAATGACTGCCCATTTTAAGAGTTTAGTCTCATCATCAGTCCAATTTTTCTTGATGTAGCCTTTTCTGTTTGCGACATGCGAACTCACTTTCAAATATATCTCATTTGCCTCCTAGTCACTTATCACTTATATATCAATTCCAGCTCCCATAAATTAAAAACCTCATTCCTTATAATAACTTTTCCTTATAATCTACAGGTAAGTTATAATCATAGAATTATTTTTATCCATATCTATTCCCTCAGCATTTTAGCCCTCATCATCTTCGTCAATGAGTGTGTTTTCTTAGGAGCCTGGCTGCTAGGTGAAGTACTTTGCCTCTTTCTCTATAAATTAGGCTTTAATAACACTATTTTTTAATTAGAAATAATAGGATCCTATTTTTATAAAATCTCGCTCTTAATGTGATCTGATTTAATACAAAGGGATAAGATCAGAAGCATTACGCAGCAAAAATGTTGAGTTAAAATATCATTCCGCAATTTCAAAAATTAACAAAAAAAACTCTGTTAGTGTTTAAAGTATGAAATTTGTACGCAAGCTCCATTTTAAAAATTTAGAATCGCTAAACTGCTGAGAAATATATAGATTAGTCTGGGTTGTATTCCGAAAAGGTAATTGAGTATGATTTATATAGTTTAACCTTAGTGAACTCAATATTGCGTAAGATAAATAGGTTATAAAAGAAATTTGTCTATAAAAAGAAGCCAAAATAAGTATCCAAGAATTCTAACTTACTCATTTTGATATCTTCTAACTTCTTTCTTAGCTTTACATTGGACACATTTCCTCCTTCTGCACCACTACCAGCTCCACTGTCATCACTATTGTAGCTATAGTCATCTCCAAACTGAGGTGGGAAGTGATGAGCGCTAGATGGGGAGGAGTCTCTTGACATCTTTCCTATATAAAGATTTTAGCAACTTCTCGATCTGTGGGTTAGGGAAATCTTTGAGAAATGGTCGCAGAGTCTTACTCTCTTTAGAGGGTCGTCTATCGGAAAGAGATCTGTCCTGGAGAAGGGATCTATTTTATCTTTTCGAGAGCATTAAATCTAGGTCTTAGGGCTTTTATAATTAATATAATTACAAATTAGTGAATTAATTCAAAGTGTACCTCATATTGTACAAATAGAACAAATTTAGTTCGTAGACATTCAAATTAAGAGGATTTAAATTCAAATTTAAATAAGTTAAGAAGTTTAGATATCATTCTAAAAATTAAGGAAAATATTGTAAATTCAAATTTAAATTAAAGAGAATCTCTCTATATTTTGTATTAGGGATTTAAAATGGCCTATCACAGCAACAGCACTCAGTTCCAGGATTCGAAATTCTCTTATAGCAAAGCTTATCCATCATACTCATAACCCTCGACTCTCTATTGTTATTCAGACCGTTTTTAAAGTTCGCCCCCTCAGCATTAATTCTATGATAGAGCATCTCCTCTTAAGAGTGACTATCTAAACTAAGATAAAGCTTTGGAAAGAGAGTATAACTATAGTAGTCCAAATGCTCAGGGATACTCTCACAGAGAAATGAGAAATCACCATTCCAATTTGGCTATTCAAAATCCTTCTAAAGGACTTTTCCAACAATCTCCAGAAATTGACTTCAAAAATATCCAAAGCTCCCCATTTTTAAAATAATCACAGTCTCAAACCAGTTTGAGGATAAAATCTAACAGAGTCAGTGATATTCTACCTTACTCAAAAGCCAACACATAGACCCCTGTAAACAGCCAATTCTCTAAAGAAACTAAACAGCCAAGCTATTAAAGCAATAGTTCTCATATTTCAAGATTTTCAGATCTCTATTCTACTAAACAGAAAAAGGATGAACATGAAAAAGCTAAGATGAAGTTTACAGAGAGAAAGGATCCATTTCTAGGAAAGCTTTCGAGTCTTGATAAAGAAAATTTAAGACCCTCTTAAAGAATTGAAAAGCAAATGCTTCTCGATTAAAATATAGACCCTATTAAAGGGTACTAGTATTAGCGAAATACTTAGTTTGATAGAAGACAATACCCTGCTTTTATAATTAACCTTTAAATTAAATGGTTTTTAATTTTAGTTATAGCAGTTATTATATTTCGAATTTATAATTAAAAATTAATTTAGCTTTTCTGGGTACATTAGAAATTACACTACCTTCCCGCTTAAAATTAATAAATAGATTTTTATAAATCAATTTTATAGATTCTAGATAAAAATATTTAATAATTTGATAGTTCCCACAGCAATTACAGCAGATCAGATCTATTTTATTGCTATATTTTATTATCAGAGCTGAGTTATTCGGTAGCAACTTCTTCATATAAAAAGACAAGTGAAATAAATTACGGAGAATAGTAATAAAATGAGACTTACTCTAAAGGGATTGAGGATTTGTAAAAGAAGCCATTTTAGAGTGAATATATTCTTCAAGAGAAGACAATATAAAAAGAGAGTTTTACACCGCTTTCATCTAGGATTAATTAAAAAGAGTAGGAACATTAAGCCTCTAGATAAATTGATTCTCGAGTTTCATTCAATGAGGGTCTACCCAAAGAAAAATAAAAGGTGCTAGATAATGGGATGGATTCCAACAGCAAAAAGGCCCCCATGAAATCAGCTAAAAAGCAACTTAAAGTTACATTGAAGCCTACGCATAAAAAGGTCCTATCAAATAACAGTGCCAATTAAAAATCAGAAATCAATTCACTAAATGTATTCACACTCTTAACTCAAAAGGATCAACAAACTTAAAAGTCAAGTCATTAAAAAGACTATCCACAAAAAATTGATACAGACCTTCCATTTTTGTAAGCTTAAATGAGAAGTCCCCTCAAAGAAATAGATTTACAATCCATACTAAATGAAGAAAGTTTGATTCAAAAAATAGAGGAGGCTTCATCACCCAACTAAGTTTGGGCTTCAAATGATCAATCAAAGCTCATAAGTTAAAATATGCAAGATTAAATAAATTAGGAAGAGGGATTGATTTCTTTAGATAAGTCTAGAGACTTGGAGAATTTATCTTCAACTTCTTCTTAATTCAATTAGGAAGATTAAAATTAAGAAATTTAGAGTGAGGATATTGGTCTACCCTAATTTAATACCCTAGAGACAATTGAAGAGGAGGCAAGTAGCATAAATTATAATTCTCCCTCTGAGGAAACCTTGAAAACTATAATCTTATAATTTATAATTGTCTTAAGAAACTGAAAGTGAAGAGATCCTGACTTTTGATAAGATAATAAATTTTAATGATCTAAACCTCAAAGACCTTTCTCCTTATAAGAAGATCTAAAATCTAATACCATCTCCAACAACAATTTAAGAGAAGAATAAGTTAGAAAAATCTCATGAAGATTCAATCAAACCGTTTTAAAGCCAGAAATTTGATTTTAGAAATTAAGTAAAAGGCACTTAATAACTTGAAGAAAAGGGTAGCTAATCTCACTATTAAAAGATAGAATAGTAGTTGATAGTTAAGAATAGCAATTCAGAAATTTCAAGGAATAAATCGATAAAGTAACTCAAATAGAGATTCTTTCTCCACTATCTGAGTAAAACAACTCAAATCTTAGTTCTCCAAAAAACTCTAACTAGTCAGCCAATTCAAACTTACATGATGAAGATGAAGAAAGTCCGTAGACTTCTAAGAGTTTAAATGATGATTTAGAATGCGTTTAAGATTAGAATGAGGAGAATATATTCAGAGGCACTTAAATCAACTTCTATAAAACTATGGGAAAGAGAGATAACCTTCGGAGTCAGTTATAAGGGTTCAGCTTTATTCAGGATTAATAGATTAGAATGCAAACTAAGAGAATCAGGAATCTTAGCACACTCCTGAGAAATACATCTTCAAGGAGAAGATTAGTCTTTACACGCCGGGAAGTGCCACAAGTAACGATAATTGTTCAAGAGAAAGCGAGCAATACAGCAATATTCTCACTCCTGGTTAAGGAGACAGTGAGGAAATCTAATTACGAAGAAGAGTAGCTTCAAAATTAATTCAAATGGCTAAAGGGTTTTGCATGACTTCAGATAAGTAAGACATCTAAAATTAATTTATCAATATTTTAGGGAGCTACTTTTAGAGGAGTTTTATGTAATTCTATCTTTACTTAGGGAAAGATAAATCTAAAATGCTCATATTTGACAAGCTAAACTAGCTTCTTGTAACATTTAATATTGCTCATTTATACTTTAGGAGAATGAAGGATTCTATATCAAAAGACTTTTCATGGAGAGGATAAAATGCCTCACTGAAAAGTTGAAAATGATATTTTAAACTGATGAAAAAGAAGTTTTGCAACTAAAATATATTCTTCATTTTAATTAGCAACTGATTGAAGAAACTCAAATGATAAAGGTGATATAAAATTGTATAAATCCGATAGATGAAAAGCTCTCAGTTTATTCAATAGATGTAATAAAGAAACATCTACTGCCTTCATTTACAAGCACCTCTCTTAGAACTTAGTTTTTACTATCTCTGATAAAAGACTCGACTGAAATAAATTATTAGCTTAGTCTAAGGCTTATTAAGAACTTAGAAATTAAAGAAGCGTCTGTAAAAGACGAAGTTTACGCAGTTCTAAATCGTCTTCTTATTGATACAATTTTTCTTTATTTTTTTAAAGGGAATATATTTATTGAACAGCACAAATAGAACATTTTTATTATTTTGAATTATTTTACATTAAGGAGTTAGGCTTTTGTGAGTAAACATTTTAAGATAGCAAATATGTGCTATCTGCCTATCTTTAATTATTTGGTACAAAGATTCTAAAGAAAAAGCAACACTCAGATTTCTATAATAATTTCTCCGAAACTGTTTAAACCATTCTATATGAAATGTAGAAGATTGAAGCTGAGTAACTAAAATAAGAAAGTATGATTGAGATTCTATATTGCCTTATAACCAAAGTTAAGGAGAGCATCAGATGGATAAGGCCTTAAGAATTCTCTAGTGTATTTAATCAATTGAAAAGCATTATTAAGAGTTGTGATAAATTTCATGTCGATCTCAAAAGACAAGCTTTAAAATGTCTTGGACCTTTCTTGTACTTCTTCAAAGAGGAGATTAAACTAAGATGAGCAAACTTTAGAAATCTTAGAATCCTATATATAGGCAAGCGTTTACCTAATTGAGGAGATAATTAGAACAGATTTTCTAAATGTAAGAAGCAAATGTTTTTTAATCCATGCTATAGTTTCAAGAAGAGTTGGCCTATATCATTCCTGGGCTTGTAAGTGAGTTTGCAAATTCCTCTTTTCAAAGAATTGTCGAGCAACTACACACCAAACTTTTAAATGAATCTGATGAAGTAGAGACTTAGAAACTTATTTTGAAATCTTTACATGATGTTGTGAAAGCAAGCGATTAAAGTTTTTTTAATTTTTATTTGAAGAAATATATAGCGAAGAGAATAATATGCTGCATGACACCTTGATGTACTAGTACAATAGATTTATACAGAAGAAAGTTATTCCAAATCTGACTTTGATAGAAACTTTCTTGGAGATAGTTCCCAACCTTGGAGAAATAATCAAGTCACAATAATCATTTATAGATGTACAGCAAACACTTCTTAACAATAAATATAATTTACTTCTAGTAATGAGTGTAAAAGTATGTGAAAACAAATAATCTTGGAGATTATAGCAAAAGTTCTTTAAAGCGGTATCATTCACATTTAAATAAATAACTAGCTCATACTAAATCAACCAAAGTCTCTCAAATCTGATAAGGGATTTACTCTTAGACTTCAAAAATATTAATTTGCGAAATAATTATTTTTCGTAGTTTGACTTAAGGCCATTTTACAGCGTGGTTAAAACGGAAATAATCGAATGCTGTATCGCAACCTTTATAAACTGTACTAAAACAATCATTCATACGAATTTGTACTGGATAAGCCAATTATTCAATTTTTAGAGTAAAATCTATAAGCAAAAGATGAGGTTACATATGCTAAAATCCACCAAGCTATTCAATCAAGTACAATTTAAACAGAAGTAAAGACTAGTTTCAGTAATATGATTAAGAATAGAAAGTTTAAAAGCAAGGAGGCAAACAGAATTTAAGAGCAAATCTTATTTAATAAAGATCCTGGTGTAGCTCTAAATGCTAATGGAGCTGATTTACAACTTTAAAATATAAACTCTGTGGAATTGAACTCATAGAGTCAGCAATATTTGAGCTTCTTAGATGGAAAACTAGACGACTTTTCAGCATTAAAATTATTTATAGCTTAGAATTAAAGCTTTTAATATTTTGAGTTCTAATCCTGAAAATCAGAGGTCTGCAAGTCAAAGTGGTCACTAAGGTTTAAATCAGTAAGTTCCTTAGTATGCCTAGAACCTAACTCCCATTCAAAATTCAAGTTTGTCCAGCTCATTCAACCCTACAACTACTCTCATCTAAAATGGCAAGATGGTTCAAGCACAGCAACTCACTACAGACCAGCTCAAATCAATAATTCAAAATAGCAATCCATAGATGTATCCCCTTATCGATGCACTCATCCAGTCCAAGGTGCAAGAGCAAGTCAGTACCTTTTAGAAGCACTATACTCAGCCCTCAACTGGGACAATTGGTGATAATAGATCTCTTTTCAGACCTCAGTAGCAGGACCAGACACAAAATAGCATAGGTGGCTTGGATAAAGACCTAGAGAAAAGATTGCAAATTCTCTCTTCCCTTAAAAATTCAATGACCAACAATAGTCACTCGAGTTCTCCTTAAGAGAATCAAATGCAGCACAGGAGAAGAGCAAGAAGTTAAAGCACAAGGCTTAATCAACTTAAAAATAACCTCCTGAATTACCACAAAAATGAAAAGAGAGAAATTTAAAATTTAAATTAAAGTAGATTTTAATTGAGAAGATGGAAAGAATGAGGCTGGAGCAGATGTGTCTATGTCAAGCACTAATCTAAATGAGTTCTCACGATCTCCTATCAATCTCTAGGATTAGAAGAATTAGTTCAAATAGAACATGAAGACTATCTAAGTATAATGAAAATGGGTAAACACTCATCTTATATTTTATAAAGTTAAGATTGATATGACAATCCCTTCCTTCTTGCCTCAAACAAACACGAGAAAATTTGTGGAGCCCACAACTGGTGAAATAATTTACATCCGCGACAACGGAGAGGCTTACTTTTAGAGAAACCAAACTGAATAAAATCTGATTCTTGTGAAAGAGTTCTAATAACTGGCTTTAGTAAATTAGGGCGACAGCCATAACATGAGCATTTCAATGACTGGGCAAACTCCTCCATTTAGTTCAACCACAACGCCAAACTCTCTTATGGGAGTAGTAACCTAATCAGCTCAGGGACAAGATTAGTAGTCTTAGAGCTAAATGTAATCCTCAGGACTCCCATACGCTTTCAATCCTATCTCTAAGAATTTCATGTATCTTATTTTAATACAAAGTTTTATAATTTATAAGAAGTATGATTAAGAATTGTAGAAGCAACAAAAGCAAGGCTTCGTTAACAAATTAATAGCATATTTTTAAAAAATATAAATGGGGTAGTTCTTAAAATCATGGGTAGTTGACAAACGTTTATATTCAGAAGAACAGCCCAGCTCAAGGGCTACTTAGAAGTGGAAGTGGGAGCTCTTTGATGACTCTCGGCACTCCAAAGATAGATTAGCTCAGCCCTCAGACATTCTTAATTAGCGGAAATGGGGCTCAAGCCACAGCATAGCAAGTTAATTAAGGGCAAATGGTCGCTCATTAGATAAGCAACATATTTTTATTCTTACTAGATATGAATTTAAATTCTGAGAACTTGATTCTCCTTCCTCCTCTTATGATAAGAGTGAAGAATGAAGTAAGAGAGACAAGCATCACTAAGAAAGATAAATTATAATCTAGTATTTTTTATGAAAGAGAAGACCGCATATTAAGAGAAAGGATAGAAGAAT
Source organism: Tetmemena sp. SeJ-2015 (assembly GCA_027382625.1). Lineage (NCBI taxonomy): Eukaryota > Ciliophora > Spirotrichea > Sporadotrichida > Oxytrichidae > Tetmemena > Tetmemena sp. SeJ-2015. The sequence continues at coordinate 40,845 of JAJKFJ010022061.1, read as the reverse complement.
CTACTGTACTTAGTCTTTACTATTAATTGATAGAAGTAGGTAGAAGTCATAAGACTGCTCAATTGCTCACACGTAAACTGCAGGATGAATGTTGTTATGATATTCATCAGCAGAGCATTGAAAAGGAAAGAGTTTAACAGTGTTTCATTCTCCCTATAACGTGATTAGTTTCCATAAAGACTTACGTGACTGGATAAAAAGTAAAGCAGGCAGTTCTATAGCCATACGTATAGTTTCCATAAACCGATACCCAAAGCAACTTTCCAAATTTTAAAATGAGTTAAGAGTGAGTAAAAGACAGATTATTCTCTTCTTAAACAAATTTTGCTCTTCTCTTTTTCCAGCCAGAGAAGCCTTTTATGAGAGCAACATACTGCCTTTCATTTTCAATTTGCTTTCCCATCTCTCTCAGTTTAAGTGTATAGTTTAGGAGGACTTGCTTTCTGCGAACAAAGTCCCTTTCCTAAATTGGTTGAGGCTTGTAAACATATTGATAGATCAGGTCGTAGGGTAAGGAGACGAATCCTACCCCTGCAAACAAGAAGAAAAATATTCTATAGAGAAGTTAGGTTCAAAATATCTATCTAAAACAATTTTACCCTCCTATCCATGCCATAACTCCGATGATATGTTCAAGAAAATTTAACCTTCCAGTTGTAAGATATAATTTAATTACCAATGCTCTGCTTCTTTAGCGGGGATTTCTATATTCATAATTTAGAATTAGTGGAAAGAAGTAGGTTGGGACAGTGAGTACGAGCAGAAAGAAAAAGGTAGGAATGAAAACTTGCATAGCTCATATAGATAAAATTAATCATTCCAAACACCTATAAGAGAGGTAAGATGTCAACTCTTACAGCTAATATCCTCATGAAAATGCTCTGGCCGAAAGGAGTGTCATTAGGGTGAGCATTATGCGCCAAGTAGTAGATATTGTAGATTAGAAGCACTATCAAGCAAATTATTGCGAATACTATAGTGAACCAATCCATTACGATCAAATATTTTATAGATTTAATTATCTAATCATTCATTTTATTCTTCTTAACGTACAATTTATTTCTAATATATAATTAATTAATTAAAAAATTAATCTATTCATTAATTTGCTCCATAAATAATTTTAGATAGATTAAGACCTACCATTATTAATTAACATTACTGGAAATATATTAATTTCAATTAAAAATTTGAATATGCAATATTGCATTAAACTTCCATTTATTGATTTCAATCTATCCTAATTAGCTTCCTCCTATTCCAACACTTAAGGACTAAGATCTCTGGTCCGAGAAATTTAAAACCTTATTAATCTTTTTAGAAGGGGCAATTTGGTTCTCAATAGCAGAGCTATTTAGGTTTTATTCCTCAGTCTCATTATAATCTAATGAGTAAATAATAAATGATTTAAACTGCAGACTATAGTTATTGGAGTGAAGAGATTATTTATATTTTGATCTCATTCAGAATTGCTTCTCTAGTTTTATTGATAGCCTATGTTTACTTATCCATCTGCTAAACGTTTTCTTCAGGAGAATTATTTTAAATATTTTTAATTTATGATTATAGACTTTGATTTTAATAATCCTCTTACAAAATTAAGAAAATTCATTAAATTAAATTATTCTTGAGTATCGAAATCTCTGACTCTGAGTTCTGACTTTTCCTCCTCCTCCTCTTCCTAAATTTGGGCTGAATTTAACTTGTTACTTTAGTGATTTTGTATCTATTGGAGAAGTAATTCATTCCCACTAATTTAAATTTATTTGTCTGGTTGTTCCATCAGATTTTAAAACTTAGTTTGCTGCCTCTCCATCTAAATCAATATTAGTATTTTACAATAAATATAATCTGATTTAGGGAAGGATCAAATTCAAGTTAATGCTTTGGGTATTAGTTCTCTAGTTTATATTATTAAATAAGCAAAATAAGAAAAGAGTTTTGTGCAGAATTCTAGTATATACTAAGGTTTCATCATCATGCAATACAGAAAATCCAAATTCTCTTCTTTATTTAAATAAATATAATTCAGTTTATAAGTAAATATTCTTAGTTATAGGCAATTAAGTTAACACAGCTTTAGCTAATATTTAAGAGGTCCTTTAACAATATCAAATTGCTATTCAGTTGCGATAGTTAAAGATAGTTAGTTGCGCCAAGTACTTTTCATATTAAACGATAATAAATATCTTATAATCTAAGGAATTATTGGAATAATTAAAAAATAAATGGTTTAATTAAATTAACTTAGCTTGAGTTATTAGATTATTATTTTGCGTGTTCAGATTTACTGTGTATCCTCTTTATCTTCTTTGTAAATTTATTGTGGTGCTTTTATTAAGTTAAGAATTCTATGGTTGGAGACTATTCGAAAAGATGAATTTGTAGCTTAAGGAGATCTAGCAAAGCATGAGAGCTGATTGAACTTAAATGCCTTAGCTGTGGACTCATTTATAAAAAACTTAGTATTTCTACTTTTTAATTTGGGAAAGAATAGCAGTTATTTTGTTGGAGTAATTTTTAACTAAGATATTTCTGGAGTACTCTTTCATTAGTTTATGCAAAAGCAAGATGTATCGATCGGCATAGCTGCCTTGACCTTTAATTCCTCCAGTAACTACAGGCCCATTCAGCTTCAAATACTAATCGAAGTTATTCTTGTCAGAATCAAGCTCTGCAACAAAGGGCTGACAGTTTCTAGTCAGGTCATACAGTGATTCGATTATCGCTGTCAGCTGGCGAATCTATTTCTCATCTCTGTCGTCAACCTCACTCAAATAATTTGCTTATAAAATAAAGTAGAAAACCTTTTAGAGCAAAGTATCCAATTTAACAAGGTAGAACTTCCCAAGCATTGACCCAAAAGTATGTTCTTCATTCACTCCTATCTTCATTTCGCATATCTGCTTGAAGTTCTTGCAGTTGTTAATCTTTATCAATATCTGAAGCAAATCTGTCAGCTCTTCATGGAATGGAATTAAATAGTAAGACAAATAGAGAACCATAAAACTTATAAATTGTTTAGACTTAGGAATCTGAGCTCTAAAGGATCTCACATAATTTTTCAAGAGCTTAAAAATTCCCTCAGCCAGTAATTTCGCGTTTTGATAGCCCAAAATTGCATTTAGTAACCTGCTCACTTCATTCGTTTCTATGTTCTCCTATATTTTCAAATTCATTTATAAAGATTAATTTTTTCGCTTAGATGTTATGATCCATAAAGTCTACAAGGTTTTAGTCTGGCTATAATTTTGTGGAACTAGATGGAAGATAGTTAGCCACGATACTTAGGTTTAAATTTGTTTTCATGAAATCTTCCTCAAGAAATCGTAGGTATTCTTTCACATCTTTTAAGCAATAATTTTTATGAGGAATTTATTTTAAGTGATGACTATTCTCATCCTCATTTTCAAGTTCAATTGCTTATGATTTAATAGACAGGAGATCAAGTAAAAGCTATAGAGAAATTTTGAAATACTGGTCATGTATCTGCTCTTCTAATAATTATTTGCAAATGGGATCTTGAATCCATCACAGTCATACATGATTATTGCATTTAGAATTGAGAAAACTAGATTCTTGAGATTCCTTAATCGCTTATTCGTTAGTAGTACGTTTATTAGACAATTAGGGTTCTTAATGAATTGATTTTTTGCTGCTGATTCAGACTCTTCAATATCAGATTCACATGGTTTCTACTTTAAATCCGTCAAGAGACTGCTCTCAAATTAAAGTTTGAATTAAAATTAGGGAAGATTGAATATGTCATCATGAATGAGGTACTACTCATATTTCGTGCAATCGAAAATGTCTTCTTATTTATTGCTTTCGATGAGAGATGTTGGAATAGCTTCACTTCTTGATTTAATTCAATATAAAAATTGAACGGTTTGTGGCCATATTACTACTATCTCCATAATACTCCTTCACTTTAACTGCCTATTAGCTGGCTTGTGAGGAACCTCTGACTAACTAAATTGAAACAGTTTGAAATAACCTTACTCTTGTACCTTCATGAATATATGAATTATCAGTTTATACGTTATACTTAAGATGTCTCCTACCTAATTTTTTATAGGTTGTAAAGTTCCAAGTCCCCAGCTCCAAAGTCGTTCGGATCGAAGTCAGTAATAAATTGCACTTTAGTTTTAATTAGTTCCTCAGTGAGTTTACTTTGCATCTTCTAAGAGTTATAAGCTAATGAAATGTTATTTAAGAAATTTAAGGATTCTTAAATTTGATGAGAGCTGCCTTCAAGCTGCCTCCTTTGAGCATATTTAGACTATCCTGTGAGTAAGTATGGTCAAGGTCTTGTGTTTAATCTAAAGGCTATGGTTCTATAAACCTGACTGTGTAGCCTGGCTTAAATAGAAGCTGTAGCAAGGAATTGATCAAGATAATTGCGTAAGGGTATTATGATTGATAAGGTTATAAACTTCCTACTTTTGCTTCACTTTCTTATTCTAATTTAGTAGAATTACTACTTGAAATTTGACTTGACACTCTTTAGTCATTTGAGTTTGAAATAACCTTCTGCTCCTAGGAAAGGTTAGTGCATAGCAGAGTTAAAAGAGAATTTATCTTTGAGGATTGCTCTTTGAAATTTAAAGCCAGGTTACTCTTACTTCCCCAGAGCACTCTTATTCTTTATTTATTTTTTCCTAAATTAAAATAGAGTATACAAAAATAAAAATGCAAACTCAATCAAATAATAATTTGCCAGTAAAGAAAAGTCTCAATTTTAAAGAATTGTAAGCAAATGAGGAATTGGCTTTTGATAAGAGAAACAATTTAATGGATTAGATGCGAGCAAACGGTCAATGAGAATGGCAAGATAATTTTAAATACTATATTAAAATTGAGTGATTCCATCGATGATATGATCTAGAAAGAGAAATTAGATTGCACCTCTTAAGATTCTTTTGATGAATTGGATTTTGAATCATGCTCAAAATAGACTATTTAAAAAATTTATTAATTGAGCTCATCCTTGTCCTTTGCAAGCAATATGAGTGAGAGGGTGAATGATCTACTAAACTTCCACACTTTAGATCTGAATGAGACGCAAATTATATCGGGAGAAGAAAAGTAAATGCAAGAGGATTTTACTGTTCTCGTTAAAGCCATTCATTAATCAGATGAATTACTAGTGCTAAATCTTGACTAAAATTATTATATTTAATTTGACTAAATGAACACTAAAACAAATTTTAAGAAACAATAACTATCTACCCTCAGTTATACAAGAGCATCCATCTCTAAAATACTTGCAGCGAGCTCAAGATCAAAGGAGATTTGTTTGGACCTGAATGCTAGACTGTGGTTACAAAGCCTGGAAAGATATTTGTTCTGGGAGGCGCTGGAGCTTCGAAAAGAAGGAATGTTGAAGTTATTTTAGACAGATTCTAGCAGACTTCCCCATATCTAGAATTTAGAAAGCTAAAGCCTCCACTGGCATTTAAGTACATGAAATATTAAATTATGGATTTTTAAAAAGAAAGACGTTGGATTTTTCTTTCCAGTTGTTAAAAGATCAATGACTTAAGAAAGATAAAGATTTGGAGTCTGCTGCACTCAAGATGACTCCAAAATTTATTTGGCCGGTGGTCTTTCTTCTAAAAGCTTGGCTCTTGATTCCTGTGAGTAATATGACATTTTTTAATTTAATTTTTTCGACATAGATACAGATCAATGGAAGGAATTGCCTAGACTAAATTAGCCAAGATACTCTTCCTCGCTATGTGCCTTCAAGAACAAGTTCCTCTATTTGTTTGCAGGCTTGACTGATGATTCACCTAGCTTAAATCGCGTTTCTAGAACATCTGTTCTAAGAGATTCAAACAAAATATTTTCTAAGATAAATTAATACATTCAATAGGTAAAGAGAAAGAAGATTAAAAACTTGAAGATGGCTTCATAATAGTCGCTAAAGAAGAGGAAGAAGATAGAGAGGAAAATGAATTGAGGTGGAACTAAAATTATGCATCCAAAATAGAAAGGCTTAATATAAGAGAATCTAAATAGTGGGAAGTCATTGAGTTGAAATCTAATTCTACTTGCTTAGAAAAATATGCAAAATTAATTTTTAAAGAAGGGTTTGATCTTGGATCCTTTTAAGTTTCATCTGGCTCTATCTTAATTTTCGGATCAAACTTCAAATTTAATGAGCCCTACTTTTTAAGTTCTCATGCGTTCATCTTTAATGAACCAAAACATACTGTCGAAAGAATGGAAAATACTGAGTTCAGAATTAATTAAGATTCTAGTTTAGTAAGAATGAATATACGTGACGGAATAGCACTAAAGGATGACAAATTATATGCTTTTGATTCACTTACTGACACTTTTAGCTCTCAAAACTTGTATACTTTAGATTTATCAGATTATCAAATTAAGTATTGATATTTAATTACAATTTTATGAAAAGTTGTTAAATTAAGATTAAAAGTCAGGATACAAATTTATCTTGGCTTGGTTCACTAAAATATGTCCATTCCTTATTACATCTTGCTTTAAAGACATCTTGCACTAATTAGAATTGCTCTTTTAACTTTATAGACATCGAATTTTCAATTTCTTCGCTACTCTGTGTTGAACTTAACGATTCAAGATCTTGAGAGTCAATTTTTAAGAAATTTTGGATGTACTTATTTGCATTTTCAAATCTGGTTCTACTTATAGGGTGTCTTTCCTTCAGTGTGAAACATTTTGAATTAAACTTATAAGGCATCTATTCATAGATTTCGTAATCTCTTTGCTCTTTTAGTGTCTACCGTTCCTACTTTCTCTGTATTTCTTTTTCTATGTAATTTTGACGTAATTTTTAGACTTTAGCCAGTAGATTTTACTTCATACTGCTTATCTTTTGTAAAGCGTCCTCAGAAATATCTACTCTTTTATCTTTTCTGGTTAGTGATTAGATAACGTTAATATGAGTGACTAGATTCTAACGAAGTTTTTAAGTTCTCGCAGAGTTTTAAGGTTCCTAGTCATCTAGATCATTTTCTCTATTAATTACCAACAGCATAAAGAGAAATAAAAAAGAGATGAGGCTCAATGATAAAAATGCTTATAAATAATGATTGAAATTTTTATACTTAATTAAAAGCAACTTTTTATACTTTTCTTCATCTATGCAGCAGAAGTTATGATATATCTTATTTGTAGCGCTTCCTTTCTAATTCGTACCTAACCCAATTTCAGAAAGGACTCTCAATGCAAATAAGTCACACTCGAGTTCTTAATCCAATTTGAATCGCATATTTGTGTAGTAGTCCATGAATAAGGCGTCAAATCCAATGTAAGAATTTTAGAACATGTGGAATTGCCTCCTTATATCTCCATATCGATAATTTTAGTTCAGATTTTGTCGAGTGTGCTGCTTTACAAGGTGACTCAACTCATGCAATATGAGGAATGTCAATCCCTTCTAACCCGCTTTCTTCTACAACTTCTTACAATAGCTACTCGCTCATAAACAAGGAAAATTTACTTATAAATAGAATTTGAAAATTAAGGCGCCGTTGGGAAGGATGACGAAATCTCTGAAATTTTGATTTGACCTCACCTCTGCATAGAAAACTGTGACATCTTAAAATTTCACACTCATAGGCAAGAAACCCATCTAGTGGCAATATCCAATCAAGAATTAGTACAGTTCTCTAACTAGGACTACATCAACGTTATCTTCTATATTTTAAATTAAAGTTTATATAATCTTATTTTAGGAGTAGTCTGCTTGAGTATATCTGATTTAGCAGTCCAGTTAATTTTCGAGCAACTATTTTTTCTTCATTCGAGGAGAGAGCTTCAAACTTTAACATCTAAGTTGGAATAAGGTTTTAAAGCTGTGTCTGGAAATTTTTGTAGATAATGAGGGATGCAAGTAAGAAGATTACTGGATAAACTTCCCATCTCATCAATTTCTAAAACTTTAGATAATCATCAAAATGCAAAATTTATAATGAGATACTATTCGCTAACATGCCTACTCCTATCTAACTATCCTTCATCTGGATGAGCCTCCTTCTACTTTTATTCTTGCTTAGATTCATCTTTATCGTTCTCACTTGCTGTAACATTTTCATTTTTGTTTTAAGATGAGAAGTATTTCAAACTGGTCATTCTATAATGGGTGTTGCAACCTTCTTTTTACTTCAGCCATGAAGTAACTAAATGATTTTTTAGCTTTATTTATCCAGCAAAACCAGAGCTTTGCTTTGATCTGTGAATGATCTAATCTATAATTATTTTTCTGCCATTGATTGGACTATTCATTTTTTATTAAGTAAGTATTTGAATCAAACTGAATATTCTCATGGATATGATTCAGCTTATGAGGAGGTGACGACGACAAATTATTATAAATTTTGGATTCTAAATTAAAACTGAGCAATTTTCTCATCAGACTCCTTTCTTAAGGAGACCAAAAAGGACAATAAGAGCGTCAGTAGGATCAATTCTAGGAAAATAATTCAGAGCATTCAGAAGCAAACAGTCAAGAATAAAAGGCGCAATCATTCCATAAACAAGACTAAGAGGATGGTATACTCTCAGATTTAAAGAAATTAAACTTTTTTGAAAGTCGGAGATAGTCAGCTCATTCAATTTTTAATTTAAGATAAAGAAATCTTAATTTATTTGCGCATTAAGACTATGCTACATTCTCGGGCTTGCGTCATCATAATATTGGATTTTCAAACTTGCTGACACTCTCAAGCATACAAAGCTATTCAAGAGAATTATATCAGACCTTAAGTGCATTTCAAAGAAGCACATCCTTAGACTAAACGAATCTTCAATAGACTTAGAACTATCTGAGCGAGCACTTTAAATGGCTTGGATTATAGAAAAGTGCCATAGCCTCTGCTTTTTGGAGAGTAAGTACTGCTTTTATTGCTTAGTTAAGCAAATATGATTTTCAAACTCCCACTTCATTCAAAGATTGAAAAATACAAATGCCATAAGAGCAATTTTTGACTGCTAAACTTCTTTTATCATAGACTTTCGCTTTTAAGTTCTTGTTCTAAATTCAATATAGGATACAAAATGCAAAATCTAGGATGCAAAAAGTTGCTATTAGTAGCTGTCAGAATTTAAAAAGCTACTCTTGCTGAGCTCTGCGTCATCGTTTCTCATTCTTTGCCTTTTCAAGAAAGATGCGATTTTATAAAACTTTCGAAACTTGGCATCCGTGAGTAAAGCTCAAAGATAACTCCCTAGTTAAATATATGGAGGAGAGAGGAAGTACTAAATGTCCAGAATTTATGGATACTACATTGACTTGTCCTCAAATTAGAAATATCACTCTGGTTCAAATTTAAATAAGCAATCGAATAGTTGATGACACAAACATTAATTCAACTTCATTTCATTGAAAGAATATCTGTGGGCTGTTAGAAGTTGTCTCTTGACCCGAGTATTATTCTCAAATGAGAAACAGACTCAATTATGTGAAATACTACTTAACTATAAATTATATCCTACTGATTATATATCTACATTTCTTAATGCTTTTTAATTTGCAAGCTTCACCATCTTTGTCTCTTACTTCTTAATAATCCACACTCTTCTAATATACTGTGAAAAGAAGTAAAGTTAAAAATTATTGACTTAATTAAACTTAAAGAGACAAAATTTACCTCTTCTATTCATTCTATAATACAAAGAAAGCTAATGCTACTTTTGGAAAATTTAAATTTCATAACAGATAGTGTTAATTTTCAGATGCCTTAATTTCTCATTTAAACATAAATTTTAAATTGCCTGGGGAACATAGATTTCTAGATGGCTACTGCTCTTGACTTTTCAAAATAACTTAAGCCTGATCCATTCTGATTAGATCATTAAAAGTAGAATTATGTATTTGGATTTATAATTATCTTTAATCACTCATGCTTATCGTTCTGTTAAGATATTAAAAATAAATTGAATTTATCACACTTTAAAGATTCTGATTTGAGTTGATGAGGCTTACTTCATCATCACAAACTTCATTGAGATCTGTCGCTCCTTCGCCCTCGCAATAGGGTTCTCCAAAGCCTCCATAGCCAAAGCTACCTTCAAGTCTGTCGTTGTTTAAATTACCACTACCCTCCCCATTCATATTTAATCAGATATCTTAAAAATTAATGTAAAGAATTTCCTCTTAAAATTGTTGATTGTCAAGTTTCTCCTTAGGCATGGATGGGTTCTTAAGGCTTAAGGAAGGTCTCAGAGGTTAGAAAAATTTCAAAGTACTTGGCTAGAAAAAGCGATCCCCTTCTTTGATCCCTCCAGCGAAAACGTTTCTTATTGAGTTATCCTACTCAGAGTTTTCTGTATTAATGTAATATACGACAATATTAATCTATCCTTTTGGAATTAAAATTAATGAAGCTTATATTTAGATTGGTGGAAACGTGCGTTTTATTTTCTTGCTTCTGGTGATTTTTTTAAAAGATAAATACAATGAATGATCACTGTTCCTTGCATGGTTGAGAGAGGATCTAAGATTTATATCCTCAAAGCTGATCTCCTCGCAATCCTTGTAGAGCAATTAGCTCATTTGTTTGTTTTCTTTGATTGTGTTAGATTATTTCAGAGCTTAAAAATGTATGAGATGAAAGATTTAAGCTAGTTAGCTGCCCTTGACTCTAGCCTTTACATTTAAAATGCTGGAGTACACTGATTTAAATTTAACTGAATGAAATTAGCTAATGTGATGTTTGGGAGTGCTTGTGCTTGCCTACCATGAGAGTGTTTAACTGTCTATTCTTGCCTGTCAAATCTAAGCCTGAATGTACCTTAGCCCCATTAGTTAGCGTTTTATGAGCTACCACTTTATCAGGGCTGCTCAACTGTAGATTACTCATCTATAGAGTCAAAGATTAGGCACTCGCCAACCCATTATTCAGCTTCAAACTGAATGGCACCTTCTCACTGAATTAGCTCACCTGTATTAGCGGTCTCTTCACTAATGGAGGAGTCCTAGTGACTGCTCTTGCTTTGTTTTGATCATCTTGATTTAAAATCTAACTGACTTGCAAGTTGCGCACGTCTTCTATTTTTATCATATGAAAATTTTCTTAGGAAACCGACTTGATTACATAACATATCTGGGACTTTTGCTCGAACTTATTTAAAAGTCTTGTCAGTTAAAGTAGTAGTTGCATTCCTTATTTAAACGATTCTTAATTTTAAAATAGTAAGAGTGATATGTAAATAAAGCTAAAAACAAATTTTAGTCAGGGCTGATATAGCACTGTAAAATATTGAAATGGGATGCAACTAAGAGAGATAAAGGACCTCCTTATTATATAGAAGAGATACATTTTTAGAGGGACTCATCGCTTTTCTACATGCCTGAAATGTTTTTAGACATTATTTTTCTTTAAAGTAAAGTGAAAATATCAAAATCTTTTTTTATAAAGTTTGAGTTTATTTGAAGCAAAAAGTAAAAAGCTTTGGCCCAAAGAGATCAGCATTAGGAAGTTCTTTCTTTGCAGGTATAGATGATTTATCTTGATTTATTTTGTTGCTATATCTCTTATCTTTGAAGATATTACCCTCTCTCTGATTATAAGAGAGGTTTGGATTTTCTCTATCCCTAATACCTAGGCGGCTCATTCTCTATGAGATCGTGAATTTTTAGCTACCTTATTCTCTGTTGAAAGAACCTGACTACTCTCCTCTTTAAGAAATATTTTAGGCTCGAGATGAATAGGTGGGGTTTAGCTCCTGGAGTAGAGAGATGATGAGTGTACATGCTTCCTCAATTCTTATAGCTTCTAGGCATCATAATGAATAAAAATTAATTATCTCAGATGGAATAAGCATGATTAGATATCTAGATCTGGTTTGGTTGGAGTTTGCTTATTATTTTATGTTTAGGTTGATCAAGGTTAACTTTGTGATTTTAATTTAAATGCGTTTTAACTCTAATAACCGATTGATTATTATTCTCAAAACATTTGTGTATTTAAAATGATTTGAATATTATCTTTTGAGTTTACTTGAAGGTTTTTAATTTGAAATACTTCTCAAAGCCTAGAATTTTCGATTTAGGACCATGAGTTATCCCACAAATCCGATGTTGGGATCTATACTCCTCCTACTTGATCTTATATAAACTATTATTTTAAAGACATATATACTATCTCTCTAATAATCTATACCAATAAGATATAATTGAGTTTAGTCGATAGCATCGCGATCAGTCATCTATTTGTGATACATGAAATGGGATGCGGCAACTGCAGCTGATCTTGAGTTACCCTACTAGCAGTGGATGAGAATCTTTGCACTTCCATTGCTCTCCTGTAGGGCCTTTTGGATAAATTCTATTGACTGATAAACATATAGAGTAATATCGCAGTCGGCTTAGTCTCTCATCTGCAGCCGAAGGTACTCTATCTCATATAAATTCATAATTTATGACTAAAGAAATAAGTATTTATGATCAAACTTTCAAAATTTTATACATTATATATTTGTTTAATAAATCATTGGTTGATAAGTCCTAGTTTAGTTGAGGAAGTTTGCTGTCTGATGCTGCTGAAAGCTTATAAAAATACAATTGATTTATTAAGCTGAGAGTTCATTGATTTATTTGAAGCGTGTCAAGGTTTTTGAGTGCGGATGGTTCAGAGATGCAGTCAATATTTGAATTTATTTAAAAACTTTAGTCATTATGCCCTTTATTCTAAAAAATTGAGCAGGAGTTTTAAGAAAGATAGGAAGGTCTATCATCTAAATTAATATTAATTCTTCCAAACTTGTAAGCAAACAATTATAAATCTTGGATAAGTTTTGGCTATAAGAGCTTTAGCTTAGATTTATAAGGATCCTGGAAGGACCTTGACCTGGGCTTTGAGAGTAGAATTTTAAATTTTATTTTGATTTGATGTTGTAGGTGCTCCCTTAAGATATGCCTACATTTTGATAGACTTGGTGGAATAAGTAGACAGTATAGGATTCATGACTTTATTTGCGTTTCTACTCAAGTTATGAATAATTTTACTTCCACTGTTTGAAATCATGGAGCTAGCCTTGTGGTGTGAGATCAAATAGAAATATATTTTTACATTATATTAAAGATCTGAGGCTTTACAGGATTAAGAGTCTGCTGATTACTTTATGCGCTTCTGTTTGAAATAGGCGCTTTACCAAAATAAATGTAATACCATTTGCCTGTTTTATATGATGTGGTAGTTAGAGTTTATTATAGACAGATCAAAATTCAAAAATTAAATTACTACACTTAGCAAATAGTTCAAGTTTTGAAAATAACAGTTTATAAATTTAGATAAATTACCCAATAACATGAGCTATTTCATCATAAGTATAATTATTAGAGTTGATTAAAATTAAATGAATATATGAATTAACTATAAGTGAGCAATATTATTTAGTTTCTTAATGTCTGACTTCTCAGAATCTGAGTAGGGGGAGAAGGCTGTAGTTGCCTTTAGTTTTATAATGTTAGGAGAATTGTTACTTAGTTTGCTGGTAACAGTGTTTCTAGTAACCAGGTTGTTAATCTAGGAGCTGCTATATTCTGAAAGATTTTCATAGGGGCAAGAATTATTTTGAGTTACAGAATTTCCGTTTGCTGAAGAACTGCCATTAAACAGCAAAGGCTTATTCTTATAAGCTTCCTAGATATTTTGATAGATTCTCTTCAAAAATAAAGCTAAAATTAAAAATAAGTGCATTTTTATCTTTTAGGGCTGCTAGCTATTGATTGATTAGGACAAGCCCTTTTTATTTGTGCAGCTGAGAGAGTTGTAGTCAAGGACTGCCTCTGGTGCTGCCTCCAATTGCTCCTTGATTTTGATAACATTTTCAGTACTAATATGAGAGAGTACGTTTCTTGAGGGAGGGTGCTATTAATTATCACTCACTTGGTGGAATATCCCACATGCAGAAGAGTTTCGGTTCACTTGGAACTCTGAGTAGATGTCCTCCTCCAAGTTTTTATTCGATAGAGTTTCGCAAGAGGAAATTCTCAAATCTGGCACAGTAATTTGCTGACCATTGAAAGAGATGCCGCCGCAACCATATTCCTCATCGCAGGGATTCTTAGAAATTGCATCCCTGAAGGAGCAATCTAACGCTGAGATTTGGATGGTTTATTAAGACTATTTTGGGGCTGGCTTCTCCTGTTTATGAGCAATTAAGTTTATTACATGAGTAATACCAACTTCTCGCAATAAATCTAACTGCTGAGCTGTGCGCCAACCTAAAAAAAGATTAGCATATAGGCATAAAGAGAACTTGTTTAGGAATTTATAGAGCTTAAATTTTCCTTTTTATTAGTAGTGGCTTTTTTCAGCCAAATATTTTTAAGCCTTTTAGAAACTTTAAAAAAGCTAGTCAAGATGATTTCTTAGTTTCCAAAAAATGAACTTACTTGATATGTAAACTCATTATTTGAAGAATAGTAAGTTTTATTATAGATTTTCAAGATTTATATATTCTCGTCTATCTAGGAAAGATCATGTTTAGGCTTCTCTCTTTGGGGAGAACGTCCTCCCAAGTTTACGACCGATTCATCATCTCTTTTTTCGAAAGCAGAGAGATTTTCTGTCACATCTAAAACCAATATTTAAATGATTATAATCTGGTGAGGCCGCTGATAGAGACGGTGTTCCATCCTAGCCTTTATAAATAAGTAAATAGCAAGTCTTTTAAATATCCTTGAGAGAAAGATGAATCATTGTTATTGAGTTAGTTTTGGTTCTGGAGATTGAATTTATTACTGAGTGTGCACTTAAATGAATAGTCTCCAGCGTTCTTGAGGCCCGTGAAACTCTTCGATTCCTATTGCTCACTTTCATCTTCGAATATCTTTTCGGCTTATCTGATGTCGAGGGAAAGTCCGAGAGGTCTTCTATTCTTCATTTTGGGGGGGGCCTTTCCTCGTCATCCACTTTTTTTCATGAAAATAAGAAAAATCACTATCTAGCCGACAATCAGCTAAAAACACAGATTCTTTAGTCCAAATTTAAATCCAGAGGGCCTATCCTGCTCATATTTTTTATTTTAACAAATGAGCTAAATTTTTTCGAAATATAAGTACAAAAATTATTTTAATGGCAACTTTATGCTATGATTAATTTTATTTGTATTAAATAAAACCATTCTCTTTCAATAAATTAGATATTAAATAAAGATAATGATTTTAATTTTAAAAAATAATCGGGAGGGCAATCCAAGAAAAATTCTATAAATAACTTAAGACTAAAGGCAAATTTATTCAATTATAAAATATTCGGAATAGAAATAGAATAAATAGGATTCCATTATTTATCATCCATAAAAGGAAAAAATTATTTAAATAAAAATAAATAGACTTAGTTATTAATTTTAAGATTATCTTAATTTAATGAGAGCTCTAAATAATAAAGAGGACTCGAAGGCTATGATAATTTTATTAAGAACCCAAAATTTAATTACATAAAATATCTTTTACTTTTTGAAGTTTCGATTTTTTCGGGTTTAAAATTTGTCATTTTTTTAAAATTTAAATTTTTTTAAAAACAAAAAATTTGCGAAAAGTCCCCCCCAAAAAATTTTTTAAATTTAAAAAAAAATAGAGAAAATTTGGGTTTTAAAATTTTGGTTAAAAGAATCTTTTTTTTTAAGCTGATTGTGGCCGATAGTGTTTTTTTCGTTTTTTTAAATAAAAAATGGAGGGACGAGGAAAAAGGGCCCCCCCTTCATTTTATATATTTTGCAAATTAATACACTTAAAAAAGTTTGCAGATAAATTAATAATAGGCGATCTAATCATAATATCTCGGCTCCACTCGCTCCTCATTTCGCAAAATATCTATTCTTTTTAGGGTGCAAATTAAACTGCTTCAAGATTTTTGACACTACACATTTTTTCTCTCATAGAGAGTTTACTCCTGCTTCTCTAACTTTAAAGAAAGACTTGGAACGGTAGAGAGATGTCAAAACTTATTATTGAATAGTCTACACCACAAAATTAAAGGGTTTGGATAATCTCACATTCAAAAATCAATCAAATAGTAACTTTTTTATGTCTTCTTTAATCTGTACAATCAAGAAAAATTCAAACACAGAACCCAAAAAAATCTAGAAATAAACCTCAATTTACCGAATAGAATAGTAAAGTTAAACCCGTTTAAAATTTTAAAATTTTTTAATTATTCTTTTTGATATCAATAAAAAAGATCCCCTAAAATTTTTTTAAATTTTTTTAAAAAAAAAATTAGACAAATCCACAAACCTAATAGACAACCCAAAAGGAAATGGATGTCAGAATGAACGAACCCTCTAAAGGAAGGCCATGGCCAGAAGCGACTGGGAGAGATACCTTGTCCAAGTGGAAGATGTAATCCATGTTGACTTCAAATTTGGAAACTCCACTTCATATGATGATGCCACAAAACAAGGTGGCACTTTGAACAACACCCTCATCCAGATATGCAACAAAGCGAAACAAACAGTTGACATCTGGGACGATAAGGCCTTCAAAGGCAAATTCTTCAGATAAGATGATCATAATATGTCTATCCAAGCCTCGCTTAGAGTAGCGGATGGCTTTGGATTTAGAATACTCCAACTCATCAACAAAGACCTACATAAAAACTTCTCCATCGGAGCCCAAACGGGCCTGCTTAAATACAGAACCAGGATCTAATCTAACAAATTCCTCAACAAGGTTGGGGAAAACAAAGACGGAGAAATAATTGTTTCAAACAAACCCAGAAGAAATGGAAAGAGAAACACTGGAAGAAAACTGAGACCCAACCAAGGAATGAGAAACAAACAGAGAAGACCTAGACCACAAGGAAGACAGAAGAGAAACTAAGAAAGTAACTTAGTGATTTTTTTCTTAAAACACAGTCTTTAGTTTCCCCTAATTTAACAATAACACGCAAAACTAGATCTCTAAAATGGTTGTTATTATTTTATTATTATACCCATATACATAATAATTTATAACTATCAGCCATTGAGAGATGAAGGGAAGTTGAAGGCGTAAGAAGTAAAAAAGAAGAGAGAAATTGCTTTCTTTGAAGAATGAAGAATATAGATGTTTGAGAAAGGCAGAGCAGATATCAAGAATAATAACCTACCAAATAATATTAATCTTGATGGCTTGCAGCCTAGCAGCTCAGAATAAGTTGTATATAAGTGCTAAATTTATTTGAGTTAAAATTTATATCGATATAAGAGCGCATCATAAAACTTAATCGCTTGCTTTTTTAAATTTTGCAATTACTCACCCACCTTATTCCCATCCTCACAATAAAGAAATAAGAAAATCTCCTCACTTGACTCTGGTAGTAAATTCTAAAACACAGGTTAGCATTCGATCAAAAGTTAAAGCAAATGGAAGTAACTGAGGTGCTCTAGATATGAAATAAGTCTTACTTTTCAAAGATTCTTAGAAGATAGGAGAGCCACATGATGGAGAACACAGCAGTGAATAGGACAGTGGTACCTGGTCTCTTTTGAATGTTTGCCTTAAGCACAAAGCTAGTATTCACTTTGAATCCGTTGTTATCATAAAATTCTAAAATGTCAATGGAATTCATAAGTATCCTTTAATCAATTAACAATTATTGTTTGCGCAGATACGTCTAGAGTTCAACTCAGAATAAATTGAAAAGTTAGTGATGGTGCGAAGGAAGAAGTAGCATCTCAAGAACATGAAGGCGAACAGAAAATCGCTTAACATATACTTGACATCTACCATTTGGTCTTTAGCTCCGAGCATGTTTAGAATTTTGAAGGTGTACTCCTCTTCTAGGTATGGGAAGGGGTGAATAATAAGCAAGCTGATCTCGAAAAGGCACTCAGTTGAGAAAATGAGGCGTAACCACTTAGAAACGTGCGAGGTCTTGTTATTTTCAATGAACTTCTTTCTGCGGCGAATAATTGATAGCACTCTGTTCCTTCTCATAGCCTCTGGGTTGGCAGTATCATGATCCGGCAACAGCTCAAGTTCTAGCATCTTAGCTTGGAGTTCCTTGGAGTTGTTGAAGTCCTTCCAGAATACAAACAGCCAATTTCTGAAAAGTAAAGCCACTACTGATAGAGCAGAAGTTAAATGAGCTTAAAAATATTTATAGTAAAAAGTTATTTAAGTAATGGTAATGATAACTCTGACAAAAGATTTCTGTTTGATTGCTTCAACATTTCGATTCTGATAGCTCTGGTCATCAGACTCTTACTAGATGAATAAGTTACTTCAAAAAGCTACCACCAAGAAAAGATATACTAGTCAGCACTTCACAATTCATGGTGCTTAAGCATTAAAATGAGTGGCGATGGAAGTTAATAAATTTATTCGAATTAGCTTAATTAAGCTGATGACTTGAGGTTTTATTACAAAAACTTAACAAAAATTCTAATATGGGAAAAGAAGCAGCCACTTACTTCTACTATGGCTAAAGTTAGCCCTATCATAGCTAGGATCGTCAACAGCATGTCATAGTCTCTCCACTGCTGGTAACCTTCAAAAATGTCTATAATAAATAGAGCTTGCTTAATGATAGTATAATTTAAGGTTTAGTACTTCTAATACTTTTCATGAAGAGTTTGGCGCATGAGTTCCTGAGCTTGGATTTTCTGTTCTTGCGTCTCTTTACGAGAAGACTGGAAGGTGGTCTGGGAGGGAGATTTTCCTATCAAGTCCTCGCGCAAGTTGACCTTGAGCAAAGCGGATTAGTTGAATTGAGCCATCTTTATAAATATTACTTACTTTATCAAGATATAGCATTTAAATCAGCAATTAATATACTACATTTCATTACTCCAGCACACTTATATTTACCATATAAGTTAACCATCAATACTATTCCTATTTCTTTAAAATCCAATGGTGCAAAGAATGGGTGATTTGGATGATTGAAAAGACTGTGGAGCTATTCTAGTCTATCAGAAATTGGATAAAGCAGAAATTCAATGACTATTTCATGAAGAAAGATCTAAGCAAAGATGAGCTACAAACTTAGATATCTACTCTCTAGAAAATGCTGAAAGTTGTTCTATTCTTCGTGCTAATTAATCTATTAAGAGTAGTCTTCAGAGTTATAAAAGCAAAGATTGGCTCTAAATGAGCTTTCTCAACTTTAATTTATTAGAGATGTGTATCAATAAAGCTAAATTGCTAACCTAGATTTTGTTAATTTCTTAAGTTCACGAAACAATGCTGAGAACACTTAAGATAAAGTATTCGATAAGAAACAGAAAAATAAAAACTTTTAAAAATCGAGAGATGGATTATGGTATGTTTACGAGTATTGCTGATTTAAATGTTTTGATATTGAATCATTTATTCTCGCTTTGGTCAAGTAAAATTACCCATCATCATAGTAGTAATGTTGTTGTAATTCTGTCTAAAGAACTTTCTTCCTGTCATACAGAAGTCTGAGAATGTTGATACTCATGAGCAGTTTTTAGTATCTTGAGTTTTTTGTGCTTGGGGCCAGCTGCAGTTTTCTAAGGCTTCAAGACTCTATCCATTTGCCTGGCTTCTTCAACTCTCTCCTTTATAGGTTTCTTGGGAGGAGGCTTTCTGTATTGATCTCTGCCTGAGGGTCCATCATCCTCTTCATTCTTATTGCTAAGCTGTTTCTTTGCCTCAGCTTCAAACATGCGCACGTAGTGATTGAGTCTGTCTTAAGGAATCTTCTAAAGCATTCCATCACTTAGAGCACCTTCTACTAGAGACTTGAAATCAGTCATAGCGAACTGAGTCTCCTCCTTGTGAATTACTCCCTTTTCTATTTGCTTTTCTTGACCATACTCGTCCTTTACAAAGTCGTAAATGGGCACTGGTTTGAGAATAGTGGAGGCATTAAGAGCCTGGCCTTGGAGCATAAGCTTCACGAGGTAATCGAACTTATCATTTAGATCTAAGATCTGATCTTTAATGATCTCGATGTGCTGTCCTTGCTCATCTTCTGGTTGGAGGTCCTTGTTTTAAGCTCTCTCCTCTTTCATAGCCTCAGCGGAGGTAACCATCTTGGCTCTAAGTACTTTCAAATCTGCCTCATTAGGAACATAGTCCTCTGGCTCCAAGTCCTGATAAACCTTATAACATACTATCTATAACAGTTATAAATACACAATAGATTAGTCGATGTAACCATTAGCAGCCATCTCCTGACGCATTTTATCATGCTCATATTCTTTCTTTGCCACAAAATACTTCAAGGAAGCCTTGAGAGATTAGGCAGCCTTCTTTCTGTTGGTAATTTCAACTATCGCGTTCTTCTGAGAATCATTTAAATCGAAAACTGAGCCTATTGAAGCAACCAGCATCGAGATAATGAAAGCGCCCCAAAGTGCATTAATAACTGAGATCATTCTTCCAAATGGAGAGACTGCAAACACATCACCATAACCAACTGTAGTCATTGTAATCACAACACACCACATAGCAGTGATATATGAATCGAAAACTATCTGCCCTTGACTCTGGAAAATATCTAATGAGTCGATTTAGAGAAGAGTGTTGATAAGATATAAATGATCTATAAGGTAATTAAAAGCAGTTCCAAAAAGGTCTTCATTCCAAGCTTAAATTTTCTGCTGCAGGATTTCATTGCTGCTTTGCGCTGGCAGCGAGGTCATTGAGAGCCTTGACGAAGTGATCTCTCTTGTGCTCATAAGTCTTTTTAAGCTCAACGTATTTTCCCTGTTCTTGCTAGATCTAGTTGATGTTGTCCTTCAACTCGGATTCAATGGCGGGCTTATCAGAAAGAATGAACCTATAAAACATAAGTATCTTCTCTAGGAAGGAGAATTTTCTTAATGGAGACATGCTCATTTTAAAAGTCTCAAGTATTGAATTTAGTGGTAACTCACATTCTGCCGATTGATCTGTAAATGGGTCTTGACTCGTCTCTATCTTGAACTGCCTTCAATGTGACCTCAGTCTTGGCAAGTTGATTCTTGGTAAGCTGAAGAGAGCGTTCACACATTCTCAACTGCTCAATAGCAGTGAGCAAATCCTTTTGAGTGTCAGTGATCTATAAATTTGACTTAATTAACCTACTACTCATCTTTCATGAATGCGTGTTCAAATAGATTAAGGATGTTACTTACAAGTTTTTGTTCAGCCATTTGTAATCTAAATTTGAATATCAATTATAAACTTTCTCCAATTGCAGTCAAGTTAAGATTTATAGCTTGCCATTTATAACTATTGAAACAGAGCCTGAAATAATTGTAAATTAATTGTGGTCATTAGTGTTGCTATAATACTTAATACAACATGAAAGCACTTTAGAAGTTAAATATTCTCAATTCTCTTTTACAATCTAACTTCTAGCTTGAAAGAGTGCTATAGAAATGCCCTACTAAGCACTTTTCTAGTTCCTAATCTTCTTAAGCAGTCAAGCTTCCTTTTTCTCCAAAGCCTGCCTCTGAAAATTAAGGTCAAGGAAGTAGAGTGGTAGGCCAGATCGCAAGACAAAAAGGAGTTAGTCAAATGCAGCTGCAAAGAGATTCTCAAAAAGCATCTTCTCATTCTTAAAGAGTTGGAAGTAGTTACTAACAGGTACAGTAATGAAGAATATTTTTACTTTTACATATTATTTTTCATAATTAAAATGAGAGTTGGAAGTTAATAGGAGATTTAAGCATCCTTTAATAAGGCTTAAAAGCTTAGAGAAGATAGTTTCAAGCATGCCACTTAAGGAAATAAGTTGACTAAGGGTTAGCAAGATGCAATAAAACACGTCTAGAATTTTTTCAATGATAAGTAATAATCCCATCTCGAGAAGTTGTTGAGCGATGAAAAGCTTAACTAATTTGAATCTCAAGAAGAATTGCTAGAGTATCAAATGCAAGATCAGTCTAGTACTATTTAACCAGATTAGATCCTTACATCATATGAGTTAAGATTTAATTTTAATATAAATAGTTCTAACAAGCTGCAATTTTCTTAAAAAACAAAAGGTTCTAGAAGGCTCTCAAGTATTTAGAGGAGTTAAGGGATCTGCTCAAGTTAATGCAATACTAATCTCCTGCTTACGTTCTCGTACTTCGCTAAATTTACACTTGTCTATAATTATTTTTAGTTTCAAATTGCTTGCAATATTTTCTAGTAGGGATGGGAAGGCTAAAAGATGCAGAGCTTCAGTTGATGAATATAATTGAGGCATCTTCACCATAAAGCGCTTTTTAATGTACACCTGAACAGTATTTAAATATTACTCTAGTATGATAATTAAACTACAATTTAAACTATCAGCATTTGATTGAGCATGTGAACTTAATAGTGCATTTGATATAATACGAGCTTGTTGACTAATCAAATCAAGGAGATGACTCAAAGAAGCAGCCAAGTTTAAATTAAGGAGCTTAGCAGTAATCTTAGTCAAGTATGATTCATTCTCAGCAAAAGAAATTGCACAAACTCTGCTTATAAGTTCTCAAAATGTAGGCATTCAAAACTCTCACTCCTAATGAAGCTGCATTATAAATCCAACTTTTAATTTAAATATAAGCATACGCTTCCTTCGTTATAGGCTCAGCGCTTTTTCTAACAGAGAAGACTCCATACGCTGAATGCAAAATGCATCTAAAGTCTGCTGCTATATTTGCTAAAGATCCCGAAGCTGAAAGCCTTAGCCCTTCATAATTTAGGAGTTCTCAACTTCATTGAAATAACTGAGCATAATGAGAGGATTGAAAATCCTAAGACTGGTATTGAGTCGGCCGAAAGTTTGGAACAGTTGGATAAGCTTCAATAAAAGAATTAGGCAAAGAAATAAATGGACAAAGAAATTTCCATGTCTCTAAAAAAGGACGAAAGAGTTAAGCTTATGAAAGAACGCCATTAGAAGATGAGAGAAAAACTTAGGACAAGTACGAGAGACTACATGATTAAATTATTAAAGCTATTATAATTTAGCAATGAGCTCAAATCCTTTGGGTAGCAAGGGCTCTAGTAAAGCTAGATAAGTACAACTAAAAAAGATAGCCAAGAAGATAATGTAAAGATAGGTTATGAAAACTTCCCACTAATCATAAATCCAGGAAAGAAAGCACACAGAAGAGTATGAGAAAATTGAAGATGAATTGAAAGGAATGGACTTTCTCGAGGGATCAACTTTGACTGAGGACTAGCTTATAGTTGAACCTATGAAATATGGATTTGAAAATTTAAGAAGATTAGACCCTTCGATTTAACTCCCCAGAAGAACACTTGAAGCTTACTATTTCTTTATTTGAATGCTGATAAATTTTATAAATTCTATCAGCAAATAGTTGAAGCTAAAATCGAAGCCTAACTCTCGAATGTGATGAATGAGATACAACCTATTGTGTTTTTAGCCTTAAAGTATTTCTCAAGGTCTCTTGCGCAAATGTTTGAAGAGTAGAAAATTGCGGAGGAGAAATATGAAACAAAAGACCTGCTATAAAGTTGGGGAAAATCCTCTAGTGAAAAACTAATCGAAGCAAGCTAGTATACTGGTGGCGTCTATGATCCATTCTTGAATTGCTATAAACTCGATGATTAAATTTATTATTAGATGAATGACTATAAAATGATTTCTTGAAACAAGATCCAAAGAGAAAGTCTTAAAATATTAGATATGCTAGTTATGTTAAAGTAGCTAAGGAATGGTGTTTATTACTAGACAGTTGAGCTCATTGCTAAAATATATGCTATGGATACGAAGACAAACCAAGAATAGGCTGAGTATTGGGTAGATTATGCTGCTTCTATCATAAGAGCTCTAAATACTGATTCTCAATTCTTACCAAGAGATTAGAAATAGGATTCATTAAATTATAGCAGTTTATAAATCATAATTTATAAGGAAGCAGTTTCAGAGATTGAAATAAGAAATAATAGAGTTGAGATTTAAAAGCAGCTATGTACGTGGATACCCGAAGAGTGAAAGAGGCCTATGATATTCTTACTCGACTTCACAGCAAAGGTTTTAAGAATAACACAAAAGGCTCCTAGAATACTAACCCTCTAGGATTTGGAAAAATGCTCTAAGCTAAGGGAGTTGGAGGATCGGAAATGGATACAGAGATGTTAGTTAATTCATTATTAGGGATAATCAAGTCTAGAGTTTTCAAAAAGTCCAATCAAGAAGAGTACATTAAAGGTTTAGAGTTAATAGAAAAGGCAAAGTAAATCACAGAGGATATGGGGGGAGCAGGTGAGATGGCTATGTATGAGCGTAAAAAACTCTTATATATTCCTAAGATCAATACTGAAGTAATTGAGGCTAGTAATAGCTGAACTTCTCTCATTTGCTGGTTAATTA
Source organism: Tetmemena sp. SeJ-2015 (assembly GCA_027382625.1). Lineage (NCBI taxonomy): Eukaryota > Ciliophora > Spirotrichea > Sporadotrichida > Oxytrichidae > Tetmemena > Tetmemena sp. SeJ-2015. Next base: position 16,588 of record JAJKFJ010022061.1, on the reverse strand, counting down.
ATGCAAGGTTTAATTTCTTGATTGTTCAAATATATATTTACGATGATCTATAAGCTTCCCAAATTGGAATTAGACCTTGAAAGTATATGAGGTGTACATAAATCAGAACTAGCTCTTCAAAGACGATACCACAGATGTGATTGTTTAAGTCAGTCCATGCAGTCAAATTAAAAGCATTTAATAAACAAGGTTTAAATTTTGACTAAGCTATCACTTAACCAAAATTTAAATATGATGAGTGGTAAGGTAGATGTATTTGTATCAGATAACTACTACACTCTTTTCTCAACTAAATAAAGTGGCTAAACGTTTTTCCCTCCCCTGCCTAATTAGAATAAACAAAACTCAGGGGAGGCTCTGCCCGAAACTTCGGATAAGTTTGGTATTTTGTCAGCTCGACTAAAAAATGTTGGAGGAAAAGAAATAATCTATGTGGGTGTACAATCTTATACGCATAATTTAAATTTACTTCAAAAATTGATAATTTAGAATCCTCAAATGAATTTTACAGCGATCTCGTAAATCAAGTGGATTCTTTCTTTGAGATGAGGACAAGACTTGTAAGAAGCAGATAGAAGGATGCAAACGAGGCATTCGTTTTTGCAAATTAAATCGTCTATAATTAGTTTTAAATAATTGATATAAACTAAAACAAGTAGATACAGATTCAGTAAAAATAATAATTTGATATATTCCGAATTAATTAGTATGACGTTTAAGGACTTAGCAGTGATGATATTGTAGTTTCCTGGAGTCCCATATTTGTAAGAGTGGAAGATGGTACAGCCGATTCATCTATCATTGGAGGATAAAGAATAATGCTTTAAACTTATGAATTTAAATAAGGAAGTCGATACTCAAAGGCCAAAGATATAGTGTATTCATTATGGGCAGGATTCACTGCAGAGTCTCGCCAGTATTTAAGTTCGCTTTGTGCGTTAGAGATGGCTCCTCTTAGCTCGATTGTTCCAATAGTTACTTCTCAAGAAAATATGGCTAACAACAAGCTTAAACTCAAGAAAGCGGATCTAGAAAAGATAAAATACTTTGGTCTTTGGGCTGCTGTTAAAGATCCCCTTCTCTCGGAAGAAGGAATGAAAGTCTCTTATAAAATTATTGTCCAAGCTTAATTTAACTCTGAAAATAGCCATATAGAGAGTGTTGAATATACGATCCTAGCTTATGAGCCCCTACAAGTACAGCCAGATTAGTTCGGAGTTGAGCTAAATACGCAGTAGTTGCTCATTATTATTGCTATAGGTATCCCTCTTTTTACTTTGCTCATCGTAGTGGTTTGCTTTTTGAGAAAGAAAAGTATCAAGCTCTAAAAGAGACTAGAGTTTGAGGTGCATCACGTACATCAAGTTGATAACTCCCACAATTTCTCAACAGCATGGGCTGAGGAAGAGACAGTAAATTCTTAGAGAAGTTGACTCATTAACTTAAATTTATTCAAGGTCTAAAATAGTCTTCTCGAAAATAATTTCTTCAAATTTTTAACTTGAGAATATTTCATTTGCTATAGGTAGCAACAATTATGACGAAGAATGAATTGTAAGAATAATCTGATCGCCAAGATAATTCATTATGTGCTGTTAGTTGATTTAGGATGACTTATTATTAGTAGATATATATGCTATGGCTATATTCTCTATTAAAAGTTGGCTAAATCTATAGTTGCAATGATTTAAAGCCCTCCTGCTATTCATAAATCAGCATTCATACTTCTTAAATTACTACCATTGTTTTGTTTATAATGGGAAATTTATTATTTAGATTTATATATATTTAAGTTCACTTGTTGGTGCGGCAATTGTAAATTAAAATGGGACAAGTCTGCGTAAAAAAGGGAGTGGAAGTGAAACTATTCCACCCTTCACACTCGACCACACAGCAAGATTTTCACACTCTCAACGACATGAACGGAAATTATTTATACTATGAATATATATTTTAAACCCATTGCTAAGTGGAGAGTTCCAAGGAGGCTAGTCTATTAAGTCAAGGCCTGGTGCTAGAAGTTCATATTCTTGAAATCAAGGCAGAGGAACGAAAGCCAGGAGGTACCAAAGTACGGATAGGGAGGATGCGAATGTCCTGACTGCTGGTGCTCCCAACAACAATCTAAATCATTAAATGCTCGCATAATAAAATAAGATGTCACTTTCTTATTTTGGCATAAACCTTGAGATTGCCAGATGCTTTTGCGTATTTATTTTTTGCTAACGATGTGAGGGTAGAGGATTTAGAGAGCGAGGATGGGGGAGATGAAGGTTACCTGTCTTCAAGTTAGAGTAAGTGGTAGCTAGTGATTGCCACTTTTAAAGTATATTTAGCAGGTCATCTTATTTCTATTCTCATCAGATCATTTATAAACCCTAGAATACTATTTATGCCATAATAATTGTTAAAATATATTATATTAGAATCTGCTATATGGATAGCTGAATTAATTTTTGGAAAAAGTTTTTTATGCCAAAGCGGTCACAGTAATCTCATTATTATTTTAGTGAGCAGAGGGGCATAGAACTCTCTCACCAGAAAACCAAAAAAGATAATCAAGATATAAATATAATGAAGCCATTTTTTATTCTAATTTAGACAAAGAAAATGAGGAATAGTAATATTGTAAGTTATAATCAAAGTAATCATTAAAAAACTATTGCTCATAAAATACATATACTCTTTATTTTAATCATTTTTTTCTTCAAATATCATTAAATTATAAGATATAATGAATTTTATATTAAGATAAATTAAGAAAATTTATTTTTGAGAAGAAAAAAACTTAATTTTTCAGGATTGAAAAGATGTATAATTAAATGCATTTGTGGAATAATATCTCAAAGCAATTTAGGGCCTGCGATTAATTAAGATTATTAAAGACATTCATATAATAATCTAAGATGATTTATTTTCAGACAGTTAAACAGGTTATTTTTAGATTACGAATACTAATTATTCGTTAAAAATGGTTTTATCTTAATTTTGAATGATATTGAAAATTTCCAATTCAGTGGGCAGATCACCCCAGCGGGGCGCGACCTAAGAACAGGCTAGCAAAGTCCTTATGGCACTCTCGAAAATATTTATGTTAAAATAATAATGGGAGCGTTACTCTGACAAATGAGCAACTATAGCACATCAACAGAAGAGAAAGAGATAGGGAAGCTTAAAATGCAAGCAGAAGCCAGAGAAGGTACAGTTTAAAATGGGGGTAAATCCATATTTGGCCAAAATAATAAATGAGGAGTTGTAAGTTAAGGAAGTTAACTCAATTAATTGGTTGCTAAAGCTGCAGCCTCTTCTAAGTAAAGTAAAAAATATCCATTAAGCAACTTCTTTGCCCTTAAAATAAGTGAGATTAAATTAAAAAAGAAATCCTAAAGATCAAATTTCAACTTCACAAGTACGTGTGTGTTCCTTATTAAATTAATCTGAGTATTTATTATAAAATTTACAATTTATGCGCTTGCAAGAGTTTGTAATAACTTTTATGATACAGAGAAGCTAAAATAGTAGCAGTTTAAACTAATTTAATTAGCAACATATTATATTTCGATTATTCTATAAGTTCTAATCTATAATAAGTAACTGCCCAAAAGAAAAAGAGAGTCAAATCGCTTTATGAGGATAGACTCAAAAAAATAACTTCAACTGGAGGATCTGGATTTGACTAGTCCCTAGGAGCTGCTAGGATTAAAGAATCTGATAAAGCAGACCTTGCTAATCGAAATGATGATGACTCTGACATGGTATCAGAAAGCTTGAGTAGCCCGGCTAATTCATTTTAAACCTCTTTAATTTAAGAAATTCTAGATTAGGGAAATCAGGATCTAGAATCTAAAAAAGAATAGTGGTGCATAAAAAGGCTTCTAAACAGAACATCATTCGTATATTATTTATAAGGAAGAGAAATTTATTATCAGTAAAATTGATACCTCTCCTAAGTAAAGCTCTTCAAAGATTTAGATCAATATTCATGAGGTAGGAAGTGTCACTCTCAAAGGAGACTCAACTTAGGCAAAATATTGTAATATTCTTTTTAAAGGCTTTTACAAATAGTACCATGAACAAGTCCTACGCTTTTCAAAGTGGAACTGATCACTAAACCACACTTCAGAATCAGAATGCAAGGCCTTAACTTAGCATAGCACTCTGTAACTCTGGGAACTCTCCCTTGCTTTAAGTTTCATAAGGCAATACTGCAACTTCAAGACTATTGTAACCTTCTCAAGGAGCTCCATAGCCCTAAATAAATGTAAGTAACATCGCATCTGCGAGTGGGACCTCCGCCAAGATCAGTAATAGACTCACTAGAAAGTTCACGTTTAGTAGAAATAGAGGATTAGTTGCTTCTGCAGCTGGAAATTAAACTAGCATCTTTTAATCATTGAGAGTAAGTATAAGAAAACCTCTTTTAGCATCGGAGGGGTGAATTAATCTAGAAATAGCTCAGGAAGGTAACAGTGGAATTACTTCTATGAATTAAACAATGCAGGTAATTCGAACCACTCCAGCAAGTGGACTCCGCTCTCGTTCCAGTAGACTTGGATTGCAAAGAGCCAAAGATTAGAAACAAGAAGAAGAAGCTCAAAGACCCTTAATAGAGGAAGAAACTATGGATCATGAGGTATCATTTAATAAGATTCATACTTAGAATATGTTGGCTCCCCCCACTAATTCAAATAAATTTTTGACTTAGTAACCATCAAGTCCTGCCAATTATGAACTGCCCTCTAATTAATTCCAAAGTAATCAGCAATTCATACCCTAAGTGCAAGTAGATGATTATTCAGGATAACAAATTGATCAAAATTAAATGTAGACTTAGTTATAGTAACTGTAACTTGATTCATAAATATCCTTTGGGCCTTCTATTGCTAAAATATCTAAAAATATTTATTTAGATTTCATATAAGTTTTTCAAGTTTTTTAAATACTTCAAGATCAATTTATTGAAACTCGGGTCTTATTTTTCGGATTATATGTTTAAATGAATTTTGATTTTTGTATAATATTCCAGGGAACATTCCAGGAGAGGTTACACCTAAAATAGGATAGATAGCCGCTATAAAAAAGATCAAGGCCAAAACTTTTACTCTCAAATTTTAATAATTTCACTATCATAAATTAAAACTATTTCAAGGAACGTTGGACAGGTATAACCCAAAAATCCTTAAGCCTAAACAGAAAACTTGGGATTTAAAATAATAATTTTTTATCCTCTTTTAAGGATTAATTAAGCAAGATAGCATATCTTAGGCAGTTCCTACTAAATAAAAGAAGATAATTAAACTTGCAAATGGAGTTAATAATCACAGACGAGTTAGCTCAAGCATAATTCAGGTTACTATTCTAGATCCTGATAGAGAAAAGACCCAGAATAAGTAGCAATAGCAAAAAATGCTTAATAATTCCACAAACTAGATCTAGAATGATAGAATTTAATTTTCATTTAATTATGAGTTAAAGTCACCTATAAGCGCAGACTTCAAAAGTGAATAGCTGTCAAACTCATTTAACAGTACACCGGCCAAAGGTTAGCAAACTGGACCTACAGCTCTCAAATCCATATCCAAGAAAAAGGTTAGAGCAGTTATTTAGTAATAGATACTACATCATATTATATATTTAGTAGTATAACTAGACATTAAATCCTCAGCAAATTTAGTAATAGCAAATCTTAGGATAGCAACTCTAAGCAAGAGCGTTATAAGAACTTATATTTTTAAACAAAATGCTCCAGCAGGAGAAAATTTTCCCTTCTAACACCAAATAAGCCATTATATTTTAATTTATAATGGGATAATTTTAAAGCATGTTCCCTGACTTTAATCAAACCCTATAAAATTTTAATTAGCAATTCCAATAGCTCAATCAGTAATTATTTCAGCAATAGTAGTAACAACTATAGTAACTCCAGCTTTAGTAATTGCAGCACCAATAAACTTTACAGTAGTAGTTAACCATGCCAATTCAGCACTTAAACTATCAGCATTAGAATTCAGGAGTGACTAAGTAATCGAGTCTCTTGAGTCATTAAATATCCAGTCGCATGCACAGTCCAAAGAAAAGTTAAAAGCAACTTAAAACTAAAAAGCCCTCTCAAAACAATCTTGACAATAATCAGTATGAAGAAAACGATGAAGAAGGAGGATCCGTGATGTCTGATGACATCAAGAGCTATTAAAACTTTTCGAGATAGATAAGCAATCTGATTTAAGAGTAGTATATTGATCCAGAAGACAGTGATAAGATTCAATACTACAAAGGAGAAGTAATTGGATCTGGTGCCTATGGTTAAGTCTACCAAGTCCTAGATATTTTTACTGGATCACTTTTAGCAGTCAAGAGCATAAAGTTTACAACTGACAAAAATAAGAAAGAAATGTAGAAAGAACTTAACTCAATCAAGCATGAGATTTAAATGCTTAGAACTCTTAATCATCCAAACATAGTAAAATACTTTGGAACTGAAATAAGCGAGGATTTTGAAGGGGTGGACATTTTGCTAGAGTTTGTTCCTGGAGGTTCAATCCGCTCCCTTCTTGATAAATTCATGTAATTTGATGAGCGTCTTGTTAAAATATACACCCGATAAATGCTCGAAGGGCTTTCTTACCTTCATGAGAAAGGGATTATTCATAGGGACTTAAAGTGCGCAAATGTGCTTGTCGATAATACAGGAGTTATTAAGCTCTCAGATTTTGGTGCGAGCAAGAGAATTATATCAAACTTTGATTAAAATGTGGATGGTTTGACCAAGAGTGTAGTTGGCTCTCCTTATTGGATGGCGCCTGAAGTAATATTGGGCAAAGGTTATGGAATGTCTGCTGATATTTGGGGCTTGGGATGCTGCGTTATTGAAATGCTAACAGCTTTGCCTCCTTGGTCTGATCATGGAAAAGAATCAAAAGTCATCTTAATGGCAATCAAAAACTCTAAGGGACCTCCAAAGTACCCCGACAACATTTCAAAAGATTGCAGAGAGTTTTTGGATTACTGCTTTGAGCGAGACTGTTAAAAGAGACCTACATCTCATGAATTGCTACTACATCCTTTTGTACTTCTCAAAAATTAGGCTGCCTTACAAGAAAGCTCAGAGGCTGCAAGGATGATTCAAAATCATATTGGCTCCTAAATGAGTCAATATCAGTAGATGAATACTTAACTTCAAAGACAACTCTCTATGATGAGTGGCATGTCACAGATGCAAAACTTAAACTCAGCTATGGGTTAAATGTACTTTCACTAAGATTCAAATGGAAGTAGAAATGGAATAGTGCAGCCTTAATTTGGATAAGCAGCCTAAAAATCTGCTATTTTTAGAACAAATACTCTAATTGCTCCATAAAATCTACAGCATCAAGGCAGTTAAATATCAAACTCAAGTTAGAATCAATAGCATTTCTTGAATGTTATGCCTTAAGCAAACGCAAATCTTGCTCCCGCCTTCAATAATAGCCCTTATCCAATTTTAATTTTTCTATCTTAAAATGATTTGTTAATTATCAAAAGCCTAATTTACTGATCCCGAACTAGCTGCAAGGACTAAACCGTTTGACCACATTTGCTGGGCATCTTCGCAATCAGCAACAGAGTAACTCTCCTCCAATTAACGACCCAACTATAAATCAAATGCTACTAAACACCCAAAAATTAGTAAGGGAAGAGGTTGCCATGCAAAATTGGATTTAATAGCCTCAGATTGAGAGCTCTCAATAACAACTTAATAAGTTTAAGGTTTAGGGTTAATTAGGAGCTCAAAGTAAAGCTCCTCCTACCTTAGTAACAGTATAATCTCCGATAGCAGTTACATAGCTCGCAACTCCTTAAGGTTAATCCCAGAGAGCATTAAAGTAAGAGCCCAATTAAAATTTATTGGTGCCTACAGGGACCGCTTAAAATTTGTAAATAAGCCAAAATAATAACAGTAGCGGGTCAGGTAGCAATAGTTTTGGAAGTGGTAGTAGTGCTAGTGGTGGCACTTCAACAAACTAAGCAGCCTCTAATACTACTAAACAAAGGCGCTTGGGCAATAACTAAAGTAGAAGGTAAGAATGAGAAGCTGCTTGAGTGATCCATTAATTTTTCTTTATTCAAGATTTATAAAGTAAGCATTTATTAGTTTAATTTAATATTCCAACTGTTTCAAATTTATATCCATGAAATTTTTAATAGAATGGTTAAACTTCTATCAAAGATGATAAACAATGGTAATTTTCTTTAATTGAAGAGTTTTCTTATATTTGCCGAATTAATTTTCCTTAAATTGTAAATTAATTCTTTACTATAGAACATAGCAATGAATTAATCTCAGCTTTAAATTGATGAATTTCAGTAGATCTTTTGAATAATACTATTTGATAAAAATGCTTAACATATCAACTTAGGCTGTAGCCAATTTAGCGCCTGATAAATCTTTATAATAAACTTAAAACAACTTCAGCTCTCAAATGAAAAGATAATTCTCTCGCTATAATTTAAGGTCTTTGAAGAAAACAAGTCCACTTTTTACCTTCCTTTTAGTTATGAGTGTGCTCACTTAGTTAACGATAGGCAAGAAAACTGATATTATTCTGACATCAGATAAATAAATGGATACTGTCTAATTTAGAAAACTAGATTCTTTAAAGCCTGATGTTATGTAAGACCAATATTACAGGGTTTTTTTCTATTAGAAATAAATTTTGAGAACTTAAATTTTTTAGGAAAATATTTTCCAAATATAATTTGCAATATTTAAATTAAAATTAATACCTCTTGCAGATTTTTGTTCATCTTATGATTCTTAGATTTTTCTACTTTTAAAATAATATGAATATATTTCTTTACCTTAAATTTACTTTTTGATTATAACAATAGGGCTCTCAAAATTAAATGGTTTAATACTAAATTTATTTGACTAATTTACATCTCAAACCGAAACCAGTTCTTCTTCAACAAGGTAATTTGAGTCTCTGAACTTAGGTGAGCTCTACGATGGCGAGCTTGAAGGCTTTTCAAAGAGTGAGGAGTGGCGGTACTATAGTTTAGACTTGATCGATTAAAAATCACAACTGCTCTCCTACTTCTCCAGCACCACAGATTTGGTGGTATAACTAAACCAACGAGGAACTAAGTTCACTGACTCCTCCCTTTTCATTAGCCTGAATGATAAGCTGCCTACTCTTTGGGAATTCAGTTTGCGATGCAGCTTCTTTGGAGAGGACTTCTGCGTCATAAATGGATAAGAATTAGATAAGGTCAGAACCAACTCTAATACTAGCACCATCATTATTGGAGTATACTGCAGAGAATATTGCAAATACGAACTATAAGCGGAGCTAACTGAGGAGCTATACTTTGAAACTGGCAAAAGCCACAAGCTCTACTTTTAAGCTAATCAAGAGCGCTTTTTAAATTCTTTGTTTTTTATTTTTAAATGCATTGTGAGATTTAGTATTCCTAATGATACTAATATTACTACGATAGATTTATGGGGATTAAATCAGAATAAGTTCGAAAAATGGAATATGATCGTTGCTGTAGGTAATCAGCTTCCCAATTCAGATAATGCTCTTTACCTGAGGCCAGCCTGGGAAAACGGTTACGTAGGCAAATTCACAGAGGATTGTTTCTGCTTCTGCAGAGGATGCAACTACACTGTTTTGGTGTCAGTGGAAACAGAGGGCTATATTACTTTAGGCGCTAAAGTTCATGGATAAGTGGTCGACATCACAAGCTCTGATATTTTAAGTGTGTGAGTAGAAATCTTTTTTATAGATGGTGTAATGTATGATTCAGTTTTGAATTTCCACACTCAGTGCTATAATTACCAAGTTACAGATGCAGACAAGGACTTGAGGATTAAAATTGAGTCTTTCTCTGGAGATCCTGATATCTATGTTAACCCAAATGATATGCCTATTATGATTGGATTGGCAGCTTTTAATTCAAGAGATCACTTCCAGAATGAGGAATTGATTCTCACCCCTTAAGAAAGGAAAAGCAAAAATGCTTCAACAGGCGCTTACTATATCTGTGTCTTTGGTCAATAAGCAAGCACTTATAAGCTCACTGTGAAAAATACTGATCATGATGTGTACCTCCACACAGGTTTGTCTGAGTCTGGATACGTCCTGCCTAATCAAACTAACACTTAATTTATACATAAAAATTCTTATCTAGAAATACTTACTACTTCAGAGATCCAATTTTAACTGATCCTGATGTAAAACTAGATCTCTAGTTGCATGTCATGGTTGGAAAAGCAAGACTTAGAGGCAAAGTCTGCGCTATAGAATCGGATGAGGAGTACGAAGATTTCAAAGACAAATGTTTCTTCACTCAAGAGGAACTACTCAAGGAAGATGATCCAAATGAGCAATAGTCTGTACATATTGGCTCTGAAACTGAAGAAATCGATCACACTATTTACTCTTAACATAATTTATTTGCAGAGTTGATGATAGCAAGAAAAAGACAAGGAAAGGCAAAGTAACTTGTGTCTATGTTGTTGGTATCATAGGCCTTGCTGATTTTGAGACTTTAAAACTATTTTTTATGTTACTTGACTCATTACTCAGTAATGGCAAAGACAAATAAAACAGAGTAGTATATAGCCTTGAGAGAAGGAGTCCCAGTTTAATAAGAAATGACTGAGGCTACTCCAACTTACTTTTACTTCGAGATTGATGATCCCAACACTTCTAAAATAACTATTCAACTCACAACCATACACGGAGACCCGGATATCTTTTCGTCTCGACGTTCAAAGATTCCCTCTTATTGGGATTTTGAAGTGAGATCAATCAGATGTGGCATGTATCCTGAAATTGTTTAGTATGTCAGAAACGTAGAGGATCCAAACTTTAAATCTCTTGAGGGTGATTACTATGTGAATGTCTTCGGATACACCACAAGCACCTTCTCTCTGGTATACTATGTCGAGGTCGAAACCCCAGTAGGTGAAAATAGTACTGATGTGATCATTTAGACAAGCACCATCAAGCTACAGTCAGGAATGAGATAAAAAGGTGTGCTTAAGACTACTAACGATTCACTTGTATACGAGTTTAAGGAATGAGAAAATTTTTAGAGTTTAGTCTAGGAAATATTTACAAGGAATTTGAGGTAAGGCTGCACAGTGAGAACGGCAATTTCTTGATGTACCTTAGCAAGGACAAGGTACCTACTCCCGAAGATTATCAATTCGTAGGACAAGAGCATGATCCAATCTATTTTATACCAGCAAATATCCATTAAATTTTGAATTAAATATGTCTTCTAGTGAAGACAGGGATGCGCTATGGAAATCTAAGTACTACGTCCTAGTAAAGCCATTCTAATATGCAGTTAAAGAAGATTCTTAAAGCAGAGACTCCGCTGGAATGGCTTACGTATTCACTATAGGATTTTATGAAGAGGAAAGCTTTATTAGATTAGGTCTAGCAAGCCCATTAAAGGGTTTAGTAAACAACAATTACTTCCACTATTTAATAAAAACATTCACTTATTATTTCGTCGTTGATATCAGCAACTTGAAAGATGATGACTTAGAAGTTACCTTGACAACTATATCTGGTCACCCTGATATTGTAATTTCATTCGATCCAACTAATAATTTTAAAACTATGACTACTTTTAACTAATAAGTTCCCAGATCGAGATAGAAATAACATTTAATAAAACAATGCTATAAAATTATTAAAGGCTTATAATAGAAATAATTACATCTCTGAGAACGATTTTACGACAGATTCTATCCTCATCACTCGCTCACAAATTCTGCAGAAGGAAGAGTATGTTAAACTTGAAGATATCGCAAATCTACATTGGAATTTATGTCGCCGAAAACATCAATAAAACCAGCAATTCCACTTAAATTAATATTCCTCATTTTCTTTTCACAGAGACTTAATAAAAGGCATTATAGTCAGCTACATACTCTATCTTAGTTAACTAGTTGCAAGGTTTCAATCCTGTTTTACTCCAAAACGGCTAAGCTCAAACCGGCCAACTGAGACAGGGAGAGTAAAAGCACTACTTCTTCAAAACTGGGAGTGAGATGCCTATTTATTCTACTCTGGTGCCAAAGAGTGGCAATCCAGACTTAGAAGTCAGAGTCATAAAGAATTTTTCTGAGAGCAGATTCGAATGGAAAAAATATCTTTAAAATTAGCCACATTTTACGAGCAAGATGCAATTTGGAGTTGATGTCATTTATCTAAATCCAAATGATACAATCTTTGCACAAAGGTGAATAAATAAGTTATTTATCTAGATGATTTGAGATAAAGGTGTGGATCTTCATGCATTTTATTATTCACTGTTACAAATAGCAACAGCAGCAGCAACTAATCCCAAGCTACCCACTATACTTTACAGGCGACAAGAGATATCTTAGAACTTGTGGAGGATGTTCAAATCTAAGACTCTGTGTCTGAAAATCAGCAATATAAATACTACAGATTCTATAAGTCTTGCCATTCTTGCAATCTTGAAGTCTCTGTAATTCCACTGTAAGCTTCATCAATTCTACAAATAGTCGCGGATTACAATGTACTAAGCCAACTACCAACTTATAAAATTCCTAAGGTAGTACTTTTTTATAACTCATGATAGCTATCCTAAATGGTCAGCAAATTTATTTGCTCAAGCCGCTAGTTTAATAAATAGTGAAAGCAAACTGCTTATTGTTCCTGATTAAGACATCAAGGACTAAAATGGCGGAAGAGGATATTATACAATAGGAGTGCACTCACATTAAAATGCAACTTATCTGCTATCTATTTCAACAGTGGAGGACTAGAGCCAGCAAAATGATACTTCCGAAGACATTTCAAACTCACAAGTAATAATTAGTTATAAACGATTTTAAAGTGAGATTTAGAAAAGCTCATTTAGGGCAATAGATTGATCTTGTGCTTGAGCCAGATGAGAAGAAATACTTCTTCTTTGAAAACTGGAATAACGCCACCTTACATTTCTAGTTCCTTCAGGTTACCAGGCACAAGACTTCTTCTCTTGCTAAGAAGTCATCTTCAAGCGAAAAGGACTAATTGATAGATAAGGGCTCGTTTGATTATACTATTTAACTCTTAGCTAAAATTAAGACTTTGGTGTTTAGTTTGATAAGTTCGATATTTCCCTTGAGGTCACAAGTCTAAAAGGAGGAGAAAGAGATTGCCTTAGAGTCCTCAGGAATTAGAAAACAAAACTAGTGGTTGGAAATATAAAATATTAATTTATTCAATCTAACTTGATAATAGAGAGGATGTTTAGCAAAATAAGTCCTTTCTCTGATCATTTGACGATAGATAGATACCCAGAAAATGAGGGAGAGCAGGTCTTTGATCCATGTACTTAGTGTTATTACATTTTCAAGGTTCAGAACAATAACTCAAAGCTAAAGTAAACAGCTAGTCTCCTAATTACATAGGAGAGTTCTTATGAATTATATATTATGATTAACTTATTAAGAGAGTGAAACAGGGTCACTGGGATTTGAATCAACTTTAGTTATTGGAAGACCTTACATATTAAAACTGAAGAGAGGACAAACATCTTCATTACAAATATTGATGTGATTATGATACCTTCATTCCATTTTGTATTCGCTGAGGGCAACGAAGTATCACTTGATGTGCAGTATTTCTCTGGCAGAGCAACTTATAAGATATACGACTGGTCACAAGCTTCCATCTCTTACCCCTCAAATGATACTGACGTTGATAGTGATTTGCTTACAGCTACTGAAACAAAGTCCACTCTCAATCTCAAACTCAAGCAACTCTTAAATTAAATTTTCCATGAAATTCATTTTTATTAAATGAGAGAGTCTATGTGTTGGAAGTTCTGCAGGAGAAACAGATCTGCATGCCTCTATCCTAATGAGTCAAGAATCAGACATATCCTTACTTTCTGATGGCCTTCCAGTTCTTATTAACTTCTAATCAAATGAGAAAACCTAAGAAAGCAGATTTTTCACATACTTACCTCCATCATAAAAATTCCAACTCTCAGGTTAACTTAAATTTTATTATTCAGACTTTTATTTCAGTGAGTGCTATTGCAGGATAATTTGATGATGGATTCTCAGTTTCTATCAAGAAAATTAGCACAAAGCCAGATCAATTAAACTACAGAAGAAGAGTACTTGATTTCAGCAACTAAAACAGATATAGCTACTGGAACTGTGGGTCGCCAACAGACTCCTACATCGAATTCCCAAGCAAGCAAAGACATATTGTCCTCTATCAGAAATAAAGGGCCCTAGCAGCATCTCTTGCCCTTCAACAAAGAAGATCAGACAATCTACACTTCTTTTAGATTTGAATATATTTAACTCCTGCTAGCACCGATTTGGAGGTTGAGTCACACTTTTGGCTTAAGTACCTCACAAAGTCTAAAGAAGAGTTTGATTATTCATTTAGCTCTTAGGATGCAAACTCAGGAACTTAAATTTTTGAAAGCTTGCCTATAGAACTAGAGGATGAAGATATGCTCCTGCTTATAAAAGTAGACATAAAGAAATCTGCTTACTAAAGAGCTAACATTAAACTTACTCTTGCAAGTAGTGAAATTTAGACTATGCTAGTTGGATCGACAGTCAGAGGGCATGTATCAAATTGGAATTAGATACACCATTTAGGTGGAAAAAATTATGAAACTCTAGAGATTATTAAAATTAAATTAGAAATGAACGCAGCTTTAGCAGGAGGACAAGGCTAACAAGAGCTTGATGATTTTCATTTTAAGTTCAAAATATCTATCGTAGGAGATTCAGGAGTTGGAAAAAGCACTTTTTTGGATGCTATTTCCTTCAACATTAGGCTCAGTGGTAGAGAATGAGCAATCCTCAGAGCTTCACATCAAGGTCAGTTTCCGGTTTCATCAAACCCTTCTAGTTATTTTAAATACTGTAACTTCTCTTTTTTTTTTTTAGATTTGCTCCTTAAAACTTAGTTCTAAATTGTTTATAGACTACATTCTACATAGACGATGCGTACCAATATAAAATAGTGTACTTCGATATGCCAGGGAAAGAACGTCATCACAAATACATTCACAAGTATGTGAATGGATCAACAGCCATTCTCTTCCTTTTCGACACAACTAAGAGAACTTTTTTTGAGAAGGCTGAGTAATGGATTAATGACTGCGAGAAATGCGATATACCTATCAAAATTTTGGTTGGCAACAAAATAGATCAAGCGATGACAAAGAAGAACTTAATCAATCCAGTGACTAAGGTAGAAGCAGTTGCACTTGCTCGCAAGTATGGAATGGAGTATTTTGAGACATGCAGTGTCGGAGAGGCAAGCATAGTGCAAGTGTTTGATCATTTGTTCAACAGTCTGCTTAGCTTGATTCCAAACCCTCCTGATCCAGAGCAGCTAATGGGAAAAAATGTTGTGCTAGGAAAGAGAGTACTAAATGACGTTAAATTTAAGCTGAGCTTGGCAGAACTTCTCCCGAATTATGACTGATTATTTGATTAAATTTAAATTAAAAATATCATCTTAAAAATGTCAATTCACACTTGATAAGGCTTCTATTAAGGAATTTTCTCTCTATCTTGTATATCGCTTTATTAATTTGTGATATCTTAGTGTTCGCTTGAGAGAATCTAATCAACCTCAGTGGGAGTTTTTGTGTTTTAGTTAAATTCTCCTTTTATTTAGCTTTAAGAATCAATCTGCTAATTATTCTTTGCTTGATTTTAAGCAGGGGCCTATTCTTTTTCAAAAGTTGGATCCATCATTCTTTTGCGCGATTCACCTTCAATTATCGCATCCTTCATTGCTAATATTCATCATAATTATTCAATTTTATTTTAATTAATTTAAATTAAAAAGATAAAACTCATCCTCAAATTTTACGATTTAGTTTAACTTAAAATATTTTTATTTTTAAGCAAATAATGCATTTAAACTTAGATAAAACTTTGAGATGTTAAATAATAGTTTTAGGAACCTAAATAACTTTTTTAATGAATTAATCCTATGCTATATTCTGTCTTCCTTTGTGATCACATTAGGTGTTAATAGTTTTGAGAGAGAGGACTATGCATCGGCTTATTTGCTCTTCTAGACATCTTCCTTAGAGAGAACTTGATTTCTTTGAAGTGATCTCATTAATCTCATTTACTTTTCTGCTTCCTTTTCTTTTAAAAATATAAGTTTAGAATCTTGGTAGTTCATAGGAGGATACAAATTAGTATTTAATATGTTAAAAGAGGATGGGAGAAACATTCAAAAACTCCAAACGCTGATCCAATTACAGCACTCATCAATAGAGGTTTTACTACAAGCATAGGTATGGTGATTGTTCCAGGCTTCAAAATATATGCCATGTACTAAAATTGAAGCAATACAGTTCCAGATAGAATGAATCCTAAAAACGATAATAATGAATCTGATTGGAAACTACCAAATTTAAGATGATATTCTTACCCCAAGAAAAGCCTCTTCTGAATATTCTGAAGTAGTAATTCTTCTTCTTTTCGTCAAAATTAGGAGGCCCGTACTCATTCTTTTTGTGGTTGCTTTCGTCCACCCACGAGACACTCTTTAGCCTTCTTAATGACTCCACACTCATC